>CM061155.1:2890349-3167849 GCA_030710495.1 Labroides dimidiatus
AGTCAGAAGTGTAGAGTGCAGTCAAACCCTGAAGGCTCGGCGAGCAGCATAGTCATCCTGGTCTCCTCTGAACCAGGGCCTGACCCGGCCCCAACCCCGCCCCCCCAGACCTTCAGCAAACAGATCAACGTAGAAGAAGACGTAGTCTTCCAGCTCCACCCCTTCCCTCCAGAGGTAGACCATCAGGGTCCTGAGGATGTCCATGGAGCAGCACAGGTACACCACTGAAGACGAACCACAGAGAGAGTCAGGGGGATCGGGTTACATCATTGATGACATCATCACTCTGCTCCTCTGTAACCACGGTGATTATCACTGACCCCTCCCCTATCATGACTCTGTCACACACTCCACTGTCTCAGCCTGTGTGTGTGTGTGTGCTTGTGTGTGTGAATTTATCCGTTAACCATCATAAAGTTATTTTCTTTACGTCTCTGTGGGATTAAACAAAAATATAAGAATAATTTAAAACATCCCCTTCAATGATACACACACACACACACACACACACACACACACACACACACACACACACACACACACAAACACTGATTGTAAATTACTCTCAGTGCTGTTCAGAGTAGCCAGCGGCAACAGATGGCCTCACTTACAGGATGACAGGAGTAATTTGTATTTGTGTGTGCGTGTGCGCGTGCGTGTGTGTGTGTGTGATAAATTTAACCGTATCTTCATGCCCTCAGCTGCTCTAACACAGACTGATAGACACTCTAATAAGTGCACTTAGAAGATCCACAAAATACACATTTTTTTGTATAAACACACACATACATGCACGCACACGCACACACACGCACACACACACACACACACACACACACACACACACACATTCTTTAACATGACTGTACAAAAAGAGTCACGGCTTCCTCTTTGCTTTAAATACCTGTCTGTTACTGATTCTTTACAGATGTGTACAGCGCCCACACCTACACACACAAACACACACACAAACACACACACACACACACACACACACATAAACACATAAACACACACACACACACACACACACACACACACACACACACACACACTCAGAAACTATTGAAGCTTAAAGTCAAATAATAATTTACCCTTATATAAGAGAAAGAGCATGCTAAGCCCAGAGTGAGGGCCCTGTCTCCACTGACAGCCTGTCTTTGAGGGTCATCCTCATACTTGGCGCTTGCAGCCGTCACTTCTTCAGCACTGACTAATCAGAATCAAGAGGGGTGTGGCTTATCAGAGAGGAGAAAGGAAAGGACAGAATGGATCATATGGAGTCTGAAATAGATTCAAGGAACACCTTTGTACTCTGGCCCCCTCGGATCCAGGTCTGAACAAGAAATGAAGGATAGAGGAAAGGAGGGAAAGAAGGAGGATGAGAAGGAGGGAGCCAGAAAGGGAAGGGTGGAAGAATGAATGCAGGGAAGAAGGGGTGGACTTAAGAATGGAAGCAGGAAAGGAAGGAGGGAGAGAGGGAGGGCAGGAAGGAGGAAAGAGGGGAAGGAAGTAGGGACAGAATGAATAAGTGAAGCAGGGAAGGAAGGAAGGCAGGAAGTTAGGAAGGAAGGAAGGAACGTAGGAAGGAAGGAAGGAACGTAGGAAGGAGAGAGGGAGGGGGTAAGGAAGGAGGTAAGGCAGAAGGGAAGGAGGGAGGAGGGAAGGAAAGAGGAAAGGGACTGAGGTAAGGAAGGAGGGAAGGAGGGAAGGAGGGTAGAGGGAAGGAAGGAAGACTGGGAGATAAAGGAAGTGGAGGAGACAGAGAGGAAAGGGAAAGAAAGAAGCAAAGACGGAGGTGTAGAAAAAAGGAAGTGAAGAGGCAGGAAGAGGGACAGGAAGTGAAGCAGAGTAGACCCCTGACCTCGGCCGTGGTCCTGCAGGTCCTGCACAACCTGCCTGTAGGTGAAGTCTTCCAGCATCATGTGCTCACGGACGGTGATGTTGTTCTTATCCATCACGGTGAATAGCCCCTCCACAGCGAAGTAGCACTCCCGGTCTTCGTTCGCGCCCTTCCTGTCACTGAAGATAAGCATGGCGTGCTGCCAGCCAAATGTCTCCTGGATGGTCAGGCCCAGCTCGCCCAGCTTCTGGTGGGTGGGGCCTACATTGGTTACAGAGTTGTGCTCGGCAAACCCCACAGCGCGTGCACCTGCTGTTACCATGGGAACCTGCCAATGGGTGGTAAAGCGGGCAACAGGCGAGGAGGAGTAGATGCAGCCTGGCCCAATGAAGGCCCAGGGGTTCAACGCCATCTTCAGGTCCACAGCGACCAGCGGAGCCATGTAGTCGGAGCAGAAGCCTTCACGGTCCTCAGAGCTGCCGTGGACCAGTGTCAGGTTCAGGCCCTGCAGCAGCCAGGGGTCAGAGTTCACCTGCTGCACTGCCCGCTGGAGCACTGGAGCCACACGAGGCCATGCCCACGGGTAGTCTGTGTTTGTCAGAGGCAAGATGGCTGCCAGAATCACCTCCTGAAGAGGCTCTGTGTGGTTGTGACTAGAGAGAGTGGACTCCACTGATTGGATGAAGGGGAGGAGGAAGAGGAAGAGAGGGTGTTGCCTCACTGACCACATGGTGTGGAGGAGGAGGCGGAGTCTAACAGCCTGTCAGAAAAGCTGCGGGGAAACAGAGAACACACATGAAGAGGTCTGAAGCATCTGCCAACGTAAAAACCAACAGATCAGCTGATCAGATGATACATTAAGGAAATGACCATCAGAGAACTGAACCCACCAATCAACCAAAACCAGAACAAGGACCATCTGGATTGGTCTTTGTTGAACTGATTTGGACTCTGGAACTATGGAGTACCTCAAATCAAAGAACAGAATCAGGTTTCCTTGTTTTCAGGATCTGGAGGTAAACTTGGTGAGTAGCAGGTCTCAGTGACCCACATGTCAGAGTGTCGTCCATCCTCTGAACCTTGTCTCTGGTTTTAAGAGAGCATGTCCCAGCACACAATCTGTGCTCACGTCAATACCTGTTCCTATGCATCATGTGAATTTAATAAAGTGATGTCACACGTCAGCGTGTTTATCATCGTCAGGTACCACTGCCAGAGAGAGGCTGCCATCTTTAATTCAGACCTCAGTTCATCACCAGTCAGTGCATGGCGTGGTGCCTTCAGGGGCTGTATGAATACACACACCAGTCCTCTGTGTGACCTCAGGGATGATTGGATTACTCTCTAACACACAGACACAGACATAGGCGCACACACACACACACACACACACACACACACACACACACACACACACACACACACACACACAACTCACACACAACTCACACCCACTCACCCAACAGATGTGTTTAAGGACAGGCTGATAATCAGATTTCAGAGACTCTCAGATGTTCTGCTTGGACTGACAAACTCTGAGGTAACCAGGTGACACAGGAACTGAGTGTGGAGCTGTTGGTGAATGAGTAACTCTCCTCAAACATCAGAGATTTATGCAGCATGGATTATGACCTTCATAAATGAATTAAACCATTAATTATTTAACCAATAAATGAACCCACAGAGCACATCTCCACCATTAGCTCCAAATAAAATCTAGACTAGAATTAAAAATCCAAACCAGTCAGAGTCCAGGAGATGGACACCCTCCCTACTTTAAGAGCAGGATGAAGACTTTCCATGATGAAGATTATGGTTAGAGTTGGATCAGACCTGGGCTAGGTCATAGTTAGATGGTTATAGACTCAGTTGCTGTTGTCTAACATGAGAAGGTCTCTGCCCATTAGAGAAAGTTTGTCGTTGTCATGGTAACAAACCAGACATTGTGAAGCTGCTTGTGGTGTTCATCATGTTAGAGATTTTAGTGACTGAAAGTCGTCAGAGTGAGACTCTATCATGATCAACAGGCGGTGCCTAAAGAAACATTGTGTGTGTGTGTGTGTGTGTGTGTGTGTGTGTGTGTGTGTGTGTGTGTGTGTGGGTGTGTGTGTGCGTGTGTGTGTGAGTGTATGTGTGTGTATGTGTGTGTGTGGGCCATTGTTCTCCAGCAGCCTTCAGTATTATATAAGTGAGCTTCTGAAAGAGCAGCAGAGTAAAGATCATAGACACACTTAGCTCTTATTTTGTTGAAGTTAATATGAGTGTTTGTTCATGCTTTTAATTTGATAGGATCAAAACTGCTGAGCGGTGACAGCTTTCAAGCCAACACTGATTTTAACCCCAAACTGTGAAATACACACTGACACCAAACTCTGAGTCTGGACCTGGGTGTGACTAACACACACAGTGAGATTTTACTGTTTTTAACACACACACACACACACACACACACACACACACACACACACACACACACACACACACACACACACACAATTCAAACTTTCATAAAATTAAATAAAAAAGACTTCAGAGGAACACCTAAGGACAGACTGACACTTGATTGGGTCAACTGATTGATCAGGGAGAGAGAGAGAACGAGAGAGAGAGAGAGAGAGAGAGAGAGAGAGAGAGAGAGAGAGAGAGAGAGAGAGAGAGAGAGAGCGCAAAGCTGTCAAAGTGAAGGTTAACGAAGGCTACCTGCACAGGTCTTCAGTCCGCGTGCTGCTGCTCCATGAGCTCACAAAAGAGAAGAAGAAGGAGGAGGAGAAGGAGAAGAAAGCGTGCAGGTTTCCACGGCAACACACCGAAAAAGAAGAAAGTAATCCAGCTGCGCACGAGCACGTCTCACTGGGAAGCTCGTGCCGGTCCTTTTCAGACCTCAGACAGGATCTGTCTATTTCAAGTCTGAGCGTCTACCGTCCTTACATACACCGACACAATCAGGGAGGCACGCGCTCGCGTCCACGGTCCAGAGGGGGGAGGGCGCCAAAAGCCCATCAGGAGGACTTTACGTGCGCGCGTGCGCAGTGGGTCCCCAGAGAGGCTGCGAGGGGAAGATTCAATTAGTGTGATGAGACCCCCAAACACACACATCACCATTACACGCACGCACGCACAACCACACACGCACGCACGCACACACACACACACACACACACACACACACACACACACACACACACACACACACACACACACACACACACACACACACACTCTGTGGAATGAAAAGTTTTTATGGCGAATTGATCAGACTCTTGATTGATTATTGATCAGCTGTCAGGGTTGAATGATGTGAGTGTGTTTGTGATGCTAAAATAAGTTACACACGGGTTCACTCAGATAAACCAACACACACTCCTGTGCTGATGTTGAGTCATGTGACCCTCTCTTCAGTCCCAAAACCATCAGACAGCGTCAATCGATCATCGATCACTGAGAGAGAGAGGGAGGGAGAGACTAAAGTCAGAAACCTTCAGGCTTGAGGTTTTTCTCTCTCTCTCTCTCTCACTCTCTTTCTCTCTCTGTGTGTGTGTTGTTCTTAAAGTTAATGAACACATGCTGGACCCTCGAAGAGTGTGTTTTTAACAGGATACACCCGGTAGACCAGGAAGTCACTTTCACACACATACACACACACACACACACAAACATACACACACACACACACACACACACACACACACACACACACACACACGTTGCTGCACTCTGTACCTCTTCCTGGAAATGTTCACCAAACACACACACACACACACACACACACACACACACACACACACACAAACACACACACACACACACACACCCAAACACACTCACTCCTACTCTTAATGAAAACACCAGAAGGTTCTGTGAGTCTGATGGTTAATCGTGCACATGAATGCAACACGCTGTCATGGCCTACAGGGAGTGAGGTGTGTGTTCTCCATAGAATGCTTACAGACTCAGTTAGGTGTTCTCTTCTCTAATTGGCTCATCTTAGAGGTTCACTTGAAGAATTCACCAGAGGTGTACTTCAAACCTTAAACCCTGAGCCTTAAAGCCTGGTGACTTCACTGCCTTCACCTTGAAAGTGGTTACGTGTATGAATCTGTAAGGGTTCTAAATGGTCTCAGCAGTAATGGCACAGCAGGAGTTACTACTGAACAAGTTTTAGTTTAGAAATAAGTGAAACTTTTACCCCAACACTATCAGTCAAAACAGTTTAACAACAAAATTGAAAAAGAAGGCTATATCAATATAAAAAAATCAGAATACATTAATTAAACTGCACATACACACATCGGTTTGTGCAAAGATATATAGATTTAGGTGGATTAAAGCTGTTTAATACATTTATTCTTTAAGGCAGGCAGACCTTTTGAAAGTGTCAACATTTGTTTTAATTTCTGCGATTCTTGTCTCTTTTTTTCATTTACATGTTCGTTTACCCTGCCCAGTTTGTAGGCTTCCCCAGGGAACCTTGTGTTTCATGTCATATTGCTATGAACTGTGGGTAATTCCCTCATACAAAGTCTGCAAATATGCCCACTCATAAAGGTCCGAAAATTTAGTGAGGGATCCCTCACACACTCTGCAATCTTACCGACTGAATGGAAACACACCTCAAAGTCTGTGAGTGTGGACACGAGAGACTGGGCCTCTTTTCTGGTCTCAGGAGGTTCCACTGATTTCAGCGCCCCCTATTGGTAGAGCTTGTCTTGCAGAGTGTGTGTCCACTGCTTTTTTTTTTTAGATCAATTTCTAAGTCTTTATCAGTGTCTGAGGACTGAGTTAAAGAAATATGATGATGTTTGTTTGTTTCCATGACAGCAGTTTAAATCTGAGACTGTCAGCTAAACAGGCCTGTAGTTTCTCTTTTCCAACAGCACCATTTGGTGGGAATTCAGCTACATCACACCCTAAGAAAGGTTACACACCAACAGACAGCAGAGTCCTCATTAACAGTGTTTTTAAACTCAGTTTAAAGAGGAGCTTTAATCTTCACCATGATCAGATCAGTCAGTCTGACTCTGAACTAAGAGGACAAAAACTCTTCTGATATTTTCATTTAAATATTCA
The DNA here is from genome assembly GCA_030710495.1 of Labroides dimidiatus. Taxonomy (NCBI): domain Eukaryota; kingdom Metazoa; phylum Chordata; class Actinopteri; order Labriformes; family Labridae; genus Labroides; species Labroides dimidiatus. The sequence goes on from CM061155.1 coordinate 2,897,260, forward strand.
CCCTTCTTTGGGTCATCTTCTTCCTAATTTTACCGCTCTGCTTAAACCGCCCCTGGTTATAACCCTCACAAAATGTTATCACAGATCCAGATTTATAAACCTCATTTCCATGTCAGTGGAGTTATTTAAAGAAAAACAGGAAAGAGCACACAAGATCAAAGTGTTTGTTATTTACAGCAGAAAATATAAAAATACAGCTGAGAACATTTCAACTTCAGTTTAAAATAAAGTCAGACATCAGCAGAGGTTAAACTTTAGATCAAAGGTGTGTGGTATAAAAAACGCTGATCCATCTTTGGGGATTTAGTCTTAACTGAGAGACGGTCTGAGAGTCCACCTGTATGGAGTTAAATTAGTGTCAAAACCTCACAAACACAAAAACTGTGTTTTATTTGCAGCCAGTGATTCACAAACAAACTTAGTGTGATTTGCAAAAGCAAAACATAATTCACAACTAATGTATTTAGTTTGATTAATGAAAAAAAATGTCTCTCCCACAAATACATCTTGATTCACAAATACAGAAAAATGTATTTTCACTTCAATGAAAATATCCTTGAGGCGCAAAAATAAAATCTTTCAAGTACAAAAAAAAATATTGTTCAAAATTTAATTTTTTCTTCTCAAGTTCAAAAAAAAAAATCTGCAAGTAGGAGAAAAAATTCTGCAAGTAGGAGAAACAGTTTTGACATGATTCTACCACGTCATGTGACTTTTGGCACGATCTTCCCGCCGTTCTGATCCGCATCTGCAGGACTTAGATTTATTCATGAACGCCAGCACACAACTCGAGCAATGTTCTGCAATGTGCACGCCACAACAGCAGGTGGCACTGTTGATGCTGTTTAAGACCAGAGATCTACATCATAGATACGGCGAGGAGCCCAGGAAAGAGGACAGATTCACTCGCCATGGACCGCGCAAAATCACGGCAGCATGAGCAGCCAACAGGTGAGTTTGGGTCGTGTTCTCTCCGCAGAATTGTTTCTCCTACTTTTTTTTAACTCGAGAAGAAAAAATTAAATTTTGTACAATATATTTTTTTTGTACTTGAAAGAGAGACATTTTTTTCATTAATCAAACTAAATACATTAGTTGTGAATTATGTTTTGCTTTTGCAAATCACACTAAGTTTGTTTGTGAATCACTGGCTGCAAATAAAACACAGTTTTTGTGTTTGTGAGGTTTTGGCACTAATTCAACTCCATACACCTGCCTGTAAAACCAAAACACAGCTGGTCCTGGTCTGAGGTCTGGACTCTACAGCTGAATGAAGTCTGGCTGCAGACTGTCCTGCCTCCTGATTGGCTCTCTGTTGTTCTGCTGGTCCTGGTGGACCTTCATGTGGACGTCTCGAGAGCGTTTCTCCTGGTAGCTCTTCCCACAGACCCTGCAGCTGTAGGGTTTTTCTCCACTGTGGGTCATCAGGTGTTTCTTCAGGTCGTTCTTGGTGACGAAGGCCTTCCAGCACAGGTGGCAGCTGAAGGCGCGCTCTTTCTTGTGGAAGCGGATGTGGGTCTCCAGGTAGCCTTTGGTGCTGAAGCTCTTGGTGCAGAGGCTGCAGCTGAACGGTTTCTCTCCGGTGTGGGTCAGCATGTGAGCATTCAGCCCCCCCACCTGTCTGAAGGCTTTCCCGCAGACAGGGCACTGGAACGGTCTCTCTCCTGTGTGGATCCTTTTGTGGACCTCCAGGACGTGGACTGAAGCTAGACTCTTCCCACAGGTCTCACAGGAAACCCTGTTGGCTGGTTTGTCTCCGGTGTGTTTCCTGATGTGCGTTGTCAGAGCTCCGTTATCGATGAACCTCTTCCCACAGAACTCACAGATGTATGGTCGCTCCCCACTGTGGATCCTTCGGTGGCGCCGCAGAGCTCCGGGCCGGGGGAAGGATTTACTGCAGATGCTGCAGTGATACGGTTTCACTCCGGTGTGGCTTCTCATGTGGGTCTCAATGTTCTGGTAGCTCTTTCCACAGATGTCACAGATGTTGGCAGCATCTCTATGGACCTGCAGGTGGTCTGTGAGGGTCTCTGAGGACTGCAGACCTTCTCCACAGATTCCACACCTGCTCTCTGCAGAGTGACTGACCACATGTTTCCTTAAACCACCTTTACTCTGGAAGTTCTCCCCACAGACTTTGCAGCAGTGAGACGTCTGTGGAGAAACATTCACGTGTTCCTTCTCAGACAGACTTCTCTCCGGGCTCTGAAACTCCGGCGGCAGCTCTGTGAGCTCTTTGTTGAGGATTTCATGTGAGTGATTCCTGCAGTGTGCATTTAAGGCATCCCTCCCCATGAAGGTTTTCCCGCAGGTCTGGCAGATGTATGGTCTCTCCCTGCTGTGGATCTTCCTGTGCCGCCTCAGCGCTCCGGCTCTCGGGAAGCGTTTGTTACAGACGCCACAGAGGTAGGGTTTCACCCCCGTGTGGCTCCTCATGTGAGTCTCCATGTTCTGGAAACTCTTCCTGCAGATGGTGCAGCTCCCGCTCGTCTCTTTGTGAGTCTGCAGGTGAGTCTGCAGAGCGTCAGGTGAGTCCGCCTGCTGCCCACAGACACCGCAGACACTCTGAGAGTCCCTGCAGTGCAACTCAGCGTGTTTCCTCAAGAAACCTTGGCTGTGGAAGGAGTCTCCACAGACCCTGCAGCAGAACACGGACAACTCAGACCGCTTCAGTCCAGAACCTGATCTGTCTTTCCTCATCTGCCCCTCCTCCTCCTCCTGCTCTCTAGTTTCCTCCTTGTGAGTCTTCAGGTGATCCTGTAGCAGCTGGTCTGTTCCCCAGGTGAGTCCACAGACTGGGCAGATCTCAGGTGTCCCCCTGCAGTGGATCTTTTTGTGTCTCCTCAGAGCCCCCGGTCGGGGGAAGCTCTTTCTGCAGACGTCACAGTGGTACGGTTTGACTCCGGTGTGACGCCTCATGTGAGTCTCCATGTTCTGAAAGGTCTTCCTGCAGACCTCACAAGTCCCTCCACTGCTGACGGTCCCCATGTGAGACCTGAGGTGATCCAACAGACCATGTGAGGACTCCAGTCGTCCCCCACAGACCCCACACACACATTGGGGGTCGTCTGAATGCGTCTCTGCGTGCTTCACTAAGTTTCCGACGTGTTGAAAACGCTTTCCACAGCTGACGCAGAGATGAGCCGCTGGCCGCTCCGCTGACAGCCCCCACTGCCTGCAAGTAGCCGAGCCCTGCCCCCCGTCTGCTTCTGTCCTGCTGGATGAGCCGTCACTTCCCCTCCAGCTGTCATCGCTCTCAGCTGCAGAGACGTCTGAGGAGGTGGAGCTTATTGGGGCCGCAGAGACGTCAGGAGGTTCGTCTTCAGACGGGTCAAGGGTTCTGTCAGTGCCGGATGTGGTCAAAGAGGACGAGCTGAAATCTGCGAGACAAAAGTGAGAGAGAATCAGTCCTCTGTAAGCGACTGACGACTCACCTCCACTGCACAGGATCCTCTGAGTGTGTGTGTGTGTGTGTGTGTGTCTGTGTGTGTTCAATAACAGAGTGAAAGCTGGATTTCCTCTCAGAGATTCACTCAGTACATCTGCTTACTTCAGCCTCAGAGAGAAACCATGACAGTGCTCTAAGGTCCTGTTAAAAACTCTAACAGGGTCTAAAAGAATCCAGGTCCAGGTTCAGGTCATTCACTGAATGTAGCTTTAACACACTGCAGGCAGCAAACACAGAGAGCAGCATGCTTAGCTAATCTAATCTAACCCTTTAAGGGTTGGATTAGGATTTTTTTTAAAGAAAAAAAATACTTCCCACCACTTTTTGGAAGCTTTTGGGTTCTTACTGATGAGTCAACAAATATTGTGCTCAGAAATATTGGTTTCCAGGGCTGTTACTAAAAGTTATCAACCAGGTTGTTCACACAAGGCTTTGCCTGGGAGCAGAGTTGTGTACCACTGCTTTAGAATGACTGGCCCAAAGATTGTGGTCTAACTGCATCATGTTGCCCTGGGCAATGGAAAACAAACAAACAAACAAAAACAAAATAGTTTTAATAAATTAAAAAAAATAAAATTTGTTTTTAAACAACAAAAATACTTTACTTATTTATGTATATTCTTTTCTTAACACAGATTACAGTTTTAATCTGGTTAGAAACCAGTAAACAGTGTACCATTTAATGGGGCTGAGTCCTGTGCAGTTTTGTCTTCCCGCCCCCTAATGAACCACCCACTGAAATAAAATAACAAACAAATAAATAAACAAACAAACAAATAAATTAATTAAATTAAATAGTTAAAGGGACGGTGTAGGTATAAAATAAGTGGTTCGCTGCCTCAGAGGGTTAAAGTAATGTGGTGAACTCTCTGACATGAAGTCTGATCTCTGATGTCTGTTACGTTCATATGATTGTTTATGTAATTTAGGCCGGTTGGTCCATTTTGTCGGCGGTCTGACACTCACCGGCCCGGGTCAGACGGACCGTCGGGCTGAGCACCGCCTCCAGCAGCCGGCTCTGCCGCTCGAGCCGCCTCCGGTACTCCTCCACCTCCGACTGTAGCAGGGCGACGATTCGCTCCGCAGCCGCTGCGAGCCGCTCTGTGAGCAGCTGCCGCAGCAGGTGCAGCAGTCGGGCTCCGGAGCCCCTCGAGCCGCCGCTCCGCTTCTCCACCAGCCCCAGGATCTCCTCCCCGACCCGGACTAACTGTTCCGACACCGCCTCCGTCAGGAACCGGAGCCTGAAGCGCGGCGGAACCTCAGACATCCCGGGATAGGACCCCGTCTGTCGGCCAGTGGTGGCGACAACAGTCCGGCCTGATCCGGATCAGGGTTTACACCGAGAAGACGGACAGAGCTAAACTCTGCCCCCTGCTGGACCGGAGGACACTTTACACAGGTCTACAGCTTTTAGATCAGATTTAGACCAACACAGAGGGTCTGACTTTACTGAGGACAAAACAATTGATTAAAAACTGAAGTGAAGCTAGCTGATAGTGCTACAGTGACTTCCTGTTTACACAGCTGATCACTCCTGATTGGACAGAGAGCAACAGACAGACACTCTGAACCATGTGTCAAGTCCGAGAATTATTATTACTTTTTGTTGTTGTTGTTTTCCAAAAATCTTCAGATTACACAAAGACATCAAAAAAGCACATAAATCAAAAGTCTGGATTGCTTTCGAATTAGTGGAATGACAAATATTTTTTTATACATTGTTTGACCTCATTGTTAAGATAAAAAAAGAGTGTTTCTTGATTGGTGTATCAACATTTGTGGTAAAACATTAAGCTAAATATAAAATATGATTAATGATATTTTTTTTGTTGTTTTTGCAGATGGATAGTCAGTGAAACGTCTGAGGATTAGTAAATACAGGAATGAGAGGATCCTGATGAAAGGTAAGAGGACACAAACAGGAAGCTCTGACAGAATATAATCTTTTTAAATTAAAACATTACTTTACTCAACACCAATTTTTTTCTGAAAAACTTATTTTTCAGCAACTGTTTCATTATGTAACTCAGGCTAGCATTTAAACCTTTTTTTTTTTTTTTTACATTCAACTCTCCTCAAATTCACAAGTGACCTGTTTTCTGCACTTGATACTGGTCAGCTTATGGGTGCAATCTTTTGACCTGGTTGACCATCATCTTTTCCTTGACAGACTGTATTATATTGACCTGAATTATTATGCCCTTCTTTAGTTTAAATAACAACAGGACTTTTCTCTATTTTTATTTATGATACCTCACCTGTGCTCAACTTGTCATGTCTCATTTTATGCTGATGAAACATTCAATTACTATTCCAACCCCAATGTATCAAAAATCCAGAACAATTTACAACTGGATTTCGATATCATCCAACGCTGGCTCAAGCACATAGACTTGTTCTCAACAAGAAAAAATCCTGCTCTGTGGTGTTTGGGACAAGACGGTTTATTACACTCATCAGATTTATTTATTGGTTTCAGTGATGGTACTCCCCTTGATAGTCGATCTATTTAAATACCTGGGACTCTGGACGGACCCAGAAATAACTTTCAAACCACATTGATCACATTTCCAAAAGAATTTATGGCTGTTTAGGTTTTCTTTATCAGTCGATAGTCTATAGGTTTAGACTGTCTGGGGGACTGTCTGACACACAAGGCTCCTGTTTCGCTCTCTTCTCTATCTGTCAGTCTAACTTCTAACCTTAATGTCCCATTAAAGTTATTAACCATGGATCTCTCTGGGAGTCGCTGAGTTTGTCTGTTAGGTTCCTTCTGATTGTTGCTGTGGACGGTCTGCTGCCATGGACCTGACAGACTCCAGCAGCAGCCCCCTCCTTCACAGTCTCCTCAGATGTCTGTCTAACATGAGTCTGGTTCTGTCTGAGGTTTCTGCCTGCTAAGGGAAGTGTTTCCTCTCCATTGTAACTTGCTAAATGCTGTAAAGGTCTGTACTCATGGTGGGTTAAGATGAGATCAGACTTCTTATCTTGTCTTGATGTTGGGTCTCTGTTAATAAAATTTATTATCATTTACAGGTCTAGACCTGTTAACGCATTTGGAAAGCGTCTTGAGATAATGTTTGTTATGAAATGGCGCTATATAAATAAAGACTGATTGATTGATTGAGTCAATCAACTGGTTTTCTTTTCAGATGAGAGAAAGAATCATCTCCAACTATTATTTCCCATTCTTGGTTATGCCAATACTGCCATTACACTGCAGACTCTATCCTCAGCCTCTTAACACCTCCTATAACTCATTATGCAAATTTGCATTGAGATGTCTGTTCAGAGTCCATCACTGTCTCATGTACGGGTCCTTAAACTGGCTTCATCCAAAATCCAGACATCCGTTTCACTGGTTATTATTACTCTTTAAATGTGTCCATTTATTTGTTCCACCATATTTAAAACAGTTCCTGGTCTCATATCTGTCCCCATATCCTCACCGTCATATGAATAACTCATTTTTCACGATCCCAAGTATCCATGAGAGAAAGCTCCATCTCACTGGAATAATCCTCCATCTTTCTTAAAACCCAGCACCTCTCTTAATAGCTTGAGATCACAATTATTCTCCACTTATGAAGTAGCTGCTCTTGTTTCTGATATTGCTCTATTTTATATCTCTTGATTTTTGATGTATTTATTTATTGTTGTGTTGTTCTGCTGATGCTTCTCTTGGTACTGATAATAGCATTATGTTTTGTAATGTTCTTGTATTTTCATTGTTTTATTTTCTGTTTATTTAATTTCTTTAAAAAATATGATTCTGTCTGTCTTGTGACGAGATGGGTGGGGGATGGGTTGTTTAGAAGTATCTAAGGAACAGCTGTATGTATGTTTGCTGCGTCTGTCTTGTATCACTGCAACCCATGTTTTCTGTTGAGACCCCTTTAAAAATGAGACGCTGCATCTTAAGAGGCTATCCTAAATACAGGGTCTCTGCAGGTTTAAACAAGTCAAATTCAAGACTTTTTAAAGACAATGATGAATACAATTTCAGACCTATTTCACATCAGTACTGGCTAAAAAGTACAAAGGACATCAAATCAGAGTGAGACACAAAAACACCAGCAAAGCATTTGAATATCTTCACCGCTCCGCTGCAGCCACAGCCTGTAGGCTGTAACACACCATGGCGCACACAGCACACGAGCTGGTTGTGCTCGATAAATGCTGAGTGGGCTGCTCAGGTGCTTTAGTTCTGTTTTGTAGTTATATGACAGCGACCTCAAAAGTCTAAAGGTTAAAAAATGAGACTGAGGTTTATACATTTGTTTTAAATAAAAGTAACACACAAGTTTAAGACCTTTCCAAATCATATTTAAGACGTTTTATGAGATTTTCAGAAAACTTTTGAAATCTTAAGGGCCTAAACTCAAATTATTGGATTTTAGATGCTTTAGGACCTTTTAAGACCCTGTGGATACCCTGAAAATAAACTGAAATCATCAGAGTCTCTTCATCATCAGCCTGACTGAAACACACTGAGGCTTTGCGTTAACTATGACGGGTCACATGACTCATAAGAGTCTTCTCTGTGAGCGTGCAGACAGGTAAGATCCAGCTTCACCTGAGATCTCTGACTGACCTCAGGTTTCATTAAAACAGGTGACTGAGTGGAAGTGTGTTACACCTGGTCTGAAAAGAGAGACCTGTGTGTGTGTCAGTTCTGCAGCACTCAGACCTGCAGTGTACCCACTGATGACACACACACACACACACACACACACACACACACAGAGCATGCTATGATGATGAACTCAGCTCGGTTTTTGAACTGTTTAAACTTTATTGAACAGAGAACAGACAGAGCTGAAGGGGGTCAGGGGTCAGTCTGATGGCTCTGCTCCTTCAGCTCCGCGGTGCTGAACAAACAAACACTGATTCAGATAAACCTCAGAAGTTTTCTTCTCTACCTGACTGATGCATGCAGACACAGTGCTGTGGTTTAAGCCCCGCCCCCAGCTTCTACAGCTGGATGAAGCCTGAGAAGAACCCCTCTGTTCTCAGCTGCTCTGAGCTCTGATCTGGACCTGTCGTGCCCATGCCGTGGACCTTCAGGTGTCCATTGAGCGAGCGTTTGGCCTGGAAGCTCTTCCCGCAGAATGAGCAGCTATAGGGTTTCTCTCCGGTGTGGATCAGGATGTGTCTCTTCAGGTCCACGTCCTGCATGAAGCCCTTCCCACACACCTGGCACAGAAAGCGTCGCTCCTTGTTGTGGAAGCGGATGTGTGTGTCCAGCGTGTTTTTCTGTGTGAACCCTTTCCCGCAGAGGCTGCAGGAGAACGCCCGCTCCCCCGTGTGGATCTTCAGGTGCATCTTCAGGTTGCCGCTTTGGTTGAAGGCTTTCCCACAGAAGCTGCAGGTGAATGGTTTCTCTCCAGTGTGGACCCTCAGGTGCATCTCCAGCGCAGCCTGAGCCGGGAAGTTCTTCCCACAGATGTGACACGTGTTGCTGAAGTCGCGGTGTGAGCGCAGGTGGGCGGTGAGGCTGGCAGTGGACTCATATTGGTCTCCACAGAGTCCACAGACCCTGCCCGGCTCCTGCAGGTGAGTCTCCACGTGTTTGAGCAGGTACTTCCTCCTCTGGAAGATGTTCCCGCAGACTTTGCAGAGGTGAGACAGTGCTGCTCTGCGAGCTCTCGTGGGTTTGTCTGCTCTGTCTTTATGATATCTGTTCACGTGTCGCTGCAGGCCACGCCTCATTTTGAACTCCTGACCACAGATGCTGCAGGTCTGAGCCTCATCACAGTGTTCCAGCAGGTGGCGCTGCAGAGACGACAGGTGGCAGAAGGCCCTGCTGCACTCTTTACATTTGAACTCTTTCTCTGCGGCGTGGACGTGCATGTGAGACATCAGGTTCCCTTTCTGGCTAAACTTCTTGCCGCAGACGTCGCAGGTGAACGGTTTCTCTCCGGTGTGCAGACGGACATGCAGCTCCTGTGCCAGGATGGAGTTGAAGGTTTTCCCGCAGAAAGAACAGGTTTTACTTTTCTCCTGGTGCATCTTCAAGTGAGCTGCCAGGTCGGAGGCGGAGTCTAAACACTCTCCACAGAAGCCACAGCGGCAGTCTTTGTCCCGGGAACAGACCTGTAGGACATGTTTGAGCAGGAAGCCTTTGCCCTGCAGAGTGCGACCACACACCTGACAGTCTAGCTTCTGAGTGGGAGCTGAGCGCTTCCGTTTGGTCGCCCGGATCGGTCTGTTGGCGAGCGGCGGGCGTCCTCTCTTCTTCTTCTTCTTTGGAGGACTCAGAGTTCGGTTCTGGGTGGTCCAGTCGCTGTCGGGCTCATCCTCACTGAGGACAGCTGAGCTACTGGGTGAGAGGGGCTGATGGTAGGACACAGAGGAGGAGTGAGGAGACACAGGGCAGGAGGCTGGACTGTCCACCTCTTCAGGTCCAGACTGGTCCAAGTCTGCAGGGTCCACCAGTGGCGCAAAGTCTCTGTAGTTCAGGCTCCCCATCTGCGGAGAGTCTGAGGAGGAGAAACCACAGCTGTGAGACACTCAGAGAACCCAGGTGATCTACCTGAACTCTAGCTGTCTCCACCAATCAGGAGCCAGGCAGTTGCTGTAATAAAAACACGGACTATCCCTTTAATTCAGTCTCTACTCGGTCCAATCACTTTTATTTTGAAGGCGGAAGTGTGTGTGTGTGTGTGTGTGTGTGTGTGTGTGTGTGTGTGTGTGTGTGTGTGTGTGTGTGTGTGTGTGTTTGTATGTATGTATGTATGTATGAATGTATGTATGTATGAATGTATGTATGTATGTATGTGCGGGTCATCCGGGTCCTCGGTGCAGAGACGTACCTGCTCTGGTCAGCTTGACTTGGGGCTTCAGCACGGCATCAAGCAGCCTCTTCTGGCGGCTGACCTCTTGCTCGGAGCGCTCCACGCGCTCCTCATACTCCGCCACGGTGTCCTCAAACAGAGCGACGATCTCTTCCGCGGCCGCGGTGAGCCGCGCGGTGAGCAGCGCTCTGAGCGCCGGGACTTCAGCCACTGCTTCTCCGCTTTCCAGCTGCAGCAGGACGGCTTCGACAGCGGCGCTCAGCCGCTCATGGACGGACACCCGCAGCAGCTGGACCCCGCACATCCTGCTGCTGTCTGCGCACAAAGAGAGCAGCAGTCAACGCACACACACAAACACACAACACAGTTCCGTGTCGACGACTGTTCGCTTTGAGGTGAGCGGAGCGCAGGCGTGAACAGTGTCTCCTACTGGACGGGAGGGGCAACTACAACAATAAAAGACAAAACTACAGTCCCACTGCACCGAGCTACGTTTACTAAACTGTGTTTGATTTGATGAATCAGAATCAGTCTAATGTGATGATCAATCTAATACAGTGAATCTTATAAACTGTTTGTTTGTAAGGTTGTCCAGTTTTTATTGATGTTAATTTGAACATCCTTCTAGAATATTTTAATGTACACACAATGAAAAAACAAATGGGAAACTGTTTCTTCATCATTTTCACAGAAACACAGGAATAATCAATTTCGAGCCTAAGTCTTTCTAGAGTGTTCTTTGTTGGATAAATTGTATGCAGTATCCTAAAAGAGACCAACTATCGCTGTTGCTAAGATACGGTACACTCTCTTTACGTAACACTGCTGCTAGGCAACAACAAACCGAGCTCTGTGCTTCAGTCTGAAGCTAGTTTAAGGGTTTACTTGTCCGTTAGTTAGCCAGTCCGTCTCTCTCCGGGTCGAACACACACAGTGACCGGATGGAGATCGTCCATGTATACACAAAGCTCCGCGGGGAATTTGGCCGGCAGTGTCTGTTCTCGGACCGACCCGTGGAGCTGCTGGTGGACATTCCTCCGGACCCGAGTCTGACTCTGCAGTTCATCCAGAAAACTCCCCGTGACCAGGCCACGCAGGCCAGCAGGGACATGTCCGAGCACCAGGTGAGTCCCCTGTGAAACACATGTAGGTACAAAGCACAGGAAGTACTCAGACCCTCCACAATAAAATTGCTACAAGTCCCTTAAAAACATAAATAAGTATAAGTAAATTCTTTAAGGTCAGGGTGTATTTAGGAGTTTGTTGTTGTCTCCTTTCATTAGAACTGTTTATTAATGTATTTATTAATGTGTTTATTGATGTGTTTATTGATGTGTGTAATTGTGTTTTTTAATCTGTTTATTTATGTTTATATTAATGTGTATTATTGTTTATTAATCCGTATTTAATGTTTATTGATGTGTGTATTAGTATTTGTTAATCTCTTTATTAATGTTTGAAACATCAGAGAGTCCTGCTCCTTCCAACACTCGTACTGTCCCCCCAACACTCCCCAAGACTCTCTGTATGTGACTGCTAGGTCCTGGTTCAGGTCCATGTCCTGGTAAAGGTGTGTATCTCTGCAGGTGAACACGGAGCGCTTTGAGTCTGAAAGCTGTGGGATTAACCACGTGGAGGGGGGCTGGCCCAAAGACGTGAACCCCCTGGAGATGGAGCAGACCATCCGCTTCAGGAAGAAGGTGGAGAAGGACGAGGGCTACATGAACAGCATCCTGCAGCTGGGCAATGTAAGACCTAAAGGACACCTCAGGTGTACCGTCCACACCTGGTCCACTCATTCAAGATCAGTACAATCCACTTCCACGCATTGTAGTCCAAAGTGACACACTACAGTTCATCATCGTCCTCTTTGAGCCATGCTAGTTCACTACAGTCCATCAATCAATCAGTCTTTATTTATAAAGCACCAGTTCATAACAAACGTTATCGCAAGACGCTTTCCAAAAGCGTTAACAGGTCTAGACCTGTAAATGATAATAAATTTATTAACAGAGACCCAACATCAAGACAAGATAAGAAGTCTGATCTTATCTTAACCTGCAACGAGTACAGAGCTTTACAGCATTTAGCAAGTTACAATGGAGAGGAAAAACTTCCCTTTAACGGACAGAACTAGACTCATGTTAGACCGACATCTGCCTCGTCCACAATTACCCTGATAAGTCCACAGGATCTGCTTTTGGGGCCTGGTTCTCCTGACTGAGGTGGTCCATGTGGACAGAAATGAAGCTCTGTAGCTGCTCCCATGCTTTCATGCTCTGGCTGTGATGTCACCAGGTGTGTTGTGGTGTGTTGAGCAGGTCACAGAGCACTGCATCAGACAGAACAATGCCGTTGACATCTACCAGGGATACTTTGAGGACCAGGACGAGATGGAGCAGATCCAGGAGCCGCCGTCCGCCAAGACCATCAATGTCTTCAGGTGAGGATGATATCACAGTGCATAGGAAGCAGTCACACACAGGAAACGGTCAGTAAAACTTTATTTATAAAGAGCTGATCCAGATCAGATGTTTCAAGAAACTTTTAGTGAGAGGAGCTCAGTCACTGTCTCCAACATTTTGCTTTGAGCTGGATCAGAGAGTTCAGAGAGTTTTTAACTTAAATCTGTAATACCAGAAGGTCCTCTGGGGGCAGCAGGTCAGCTGTTTACATATTGTACCCGTCAGTTTCCTTTGAACCTGTCCCTGGTCCTGCAGAGATCCAAATGAGCAGAAGAGAACGGTTACCGGTCTGTCCTGGCATCCTGACGGTGGCAGGAAGTTAGCAGCTGCCTACTCCTGCCTGGAGTTCCAGAAGCCCTGCAGAGACCTGAGCCTGGACTCCTACATCTGGGACATTGGTAAGTGAGATAGGCAGCAGGTGGTCTGACCCCCACAGAGTCCAGTCCGATCACACTAGTCCTTTTGGTTTCAGAGAACCCAAACAGACCTGAGATGACCCTGAAGCCTGCATCCCTGCTCGTCTGTCTGGACTACAACCCCAAAGATCCACACACCCTCTTAGGGGGCAGCTACAATGGACAGATTGGTGGGTTCAGCTCAGACTAACAGACAGACGGGTGGAGACTCAGAGACAAGTCTGTCTGTGCTCACCTGTGGGTGTCTTTGTTTCAGCGTTCTGGGACACACGGAGAGGAGGCTCACCTGTGGAGGTCTCCTCCGTGGAGCAGAGTCACCGTGACCCGGTCTACAAGATCATCTGGCTCCAGTCCAAGACCGGGACTGATGCCTTCTCTGCCTCCACCGATGGACAGGTAGGACCAGGGCAGACAGGAGGACAGACGGGTAGAGGCAGACAGGTAAATATGGATTGTGTTGAAATCAGCGTAACGGTCCTTTAATTGGCTCCCCCCCCTCTTTCAGGTCCTGTGGTGGGATGTTCGCAGGCTGAGCGAACCAACAGACCGGTTGGTTCTGGACCCAAGCAGGGAGGGGAACCTGGACCGGGCTCTGGGAGCTGTGTCTCTGGAGTTTGAATCTACCATGGTGAGAGTTCAGCATCCAGCCTGTGAGCCTGAAACCAGGACAGAAAAGACTCCCTACAGATGAGTGACCTCACTCTGTCCACCGGGGGCGCCAAACTGAGACCAACTGACCGTTTCTGATCAAACACAGACAAACAGAGCTGAATATGGGCTCCTCCTCCTCAGTCTGGGTCCTGGGTCAGTCTCACAGACGGTTTCTCTCTGTCCTCTGTGTCCCTGCAGCCCACGAAATTCATGGTGGGGACAGAGCAGGGCGTGGTTGTGTCCTGTAACAGGAAGGCAAAGACTCCTGCAGAGAAGATCGTTTGTACGTATGACAGTCACCATGGACCGGTCTACGCCCTGCAGAGGAACCCCTTCTTCCCCAAAAACTTCCTGACCGTGGGGGACTGGACGGCTCGCATCTGGTCCGAGGACATCAAGGAATCGTCCATCATGTGGACGAGGTGAGAGCCAGAGGACAGAGTCTTCACAGTATCTGCCAACCAAACCCTGATCAGACTTTGATTCAGACTGTCTCAGTCCTGTTCAGAGACCAGCTCAGAGTCAGAGTCTGCTGGATAACGTCTCTGAACACAGGGTGTGTCTTTTCTTCATGTTACACACCTGACCGTGTGTTCATTGCATACGTGTGTGTTGAACTGTGTGTGTGTGTGTGTGTCAGGTATCAGACGTCGTACCTGAATGATGCCTGCTGGAGTCCAGTCCGTCCCTCAGTCTTCTTCACAGTGAAGATGGATGGCGTGCTGGACGTTTGGGACATCTTGTTCAAACAGAACGACCCCACACTAAGCCTCAAGGTACACACACCTATACACTGTAAAAATGAGCACACTGCAAAAAAAATATGCACACTGCAAAATGTGAGTACACTAAAAATTAGCACACTATAAAAAATGAGCAGACTTTAAAAAAAATGTCTGAGATGCACTGCAAACAAAGCGAGGTGAGTAAATCTTCAGGCCTGTGGTGTTCTGCTGCCTGCTTCTAGTGGACAATTGAGGAGCTGCAGTTTATAACACTTCCTGTCACCACACAGCGAGGATTTCTTGATTTGCCGGTTCGATGATGTCATTAGTGAAAGTGTTGATGATGTCATTGGCATTAATGTGGTGTGTTTCTATCCCCAGGTGTGTGATGATCCCCTGTACAGTCTGCGCCTGCAGGATAATGGGCGTTTGGTGGCATGTGGCTCTAAGGGGGGCGGAGCCACATTGCTGGAGGTGTGTCCAGGCCTGTCCACCCTGCAGAAAAATGAGAAGAGCCTGCTTGCTGCTGTGAGTCTGGATATACCTGAGGATGACCTTTGTTTGGACTGAGGTGTCTGTGGCTGTTTCCATGGAGATAATGACTTAAATGTAACCATGGTAATAGAGGGATGCCTCATCACTGTGTGTGCAGATGTTCGAGCGGGAGACGAAGCGGGAGAAGATTCTGGAGGCTCGGCAGAGAGAGATCCGTCTAAAGGAGAGGAGCCGCTCGGAGCAGAGCCGAGAGGAGGACGGGAGCCGTGAGGATGGAGAGGACACCCCCGATCAGCTGATCGCCCGGGCAGAGACAGACTTCTTCAGCGTGGTGGAGTCGGAGCAAAGGAGGAGGAGGGAGAGGGAGGAGCAGAGCCAGCAGGTCAGCATCAGCTAAACTGAGCGCTTCAGCTGACAAATGCAAAGAAACACATAAACTAGACAAGCTTAGCTCAGCAACAGTGAAGCTAACAATGTCAATAAAAGCAGCGAGCTTTAACCTCTTAAAGAAACTCTGACTTATTATTCCTGTCTTTAATGTAAAGGTTGATCTTTTTTTCTCTGGTCTAAAGATAAGGATCAGGATTCAGAATCTGACCAGAATGAAATCTTTCAGGTCCAACACAGAGAGAGAGAACAGCAGAGGATGTGACCTGTGGACTTTAAATTAATGTTCTATTTTCTGCATGTGTTTGTTTTTCAGGAGAAAGACGTCTGTGAAGAGAAAGAAGTGAACGCAGAAGCAGAGCCTTTCACAGATTAAAACCAGTCTGAGATGATTTATTCTGAGCTGTGACATTAAATATTTTAAACTCTGTTGGATTTCAGGAGAAAGTTTCTGTCACACCTGAGCAGATACTTTGTTATGGTTTCTCAAACATAAACTGAGATATTCTGGTATTAAATCTGAGGCTTCAGATAGTAAGATGTGACTGTGTCCTCCCCCCTCTTTCTTCATTATTTATTTAACCAGAGAAAACCCCTCTGAGGTCAAAGTCTTCTTCATCAGGGAGACCAAAACAAGATCAGCAGCACACGTCGCAATAAGTCATCCAGTTTCAGAAGTTTGTGTGGAAAAGAAAACCAACACTTATGTTTTTTTCCACAAATATTCATCTTTCAGTTTGTCTTGTTTAGGAGATACATTTCTAACAGTATGTTCTTTAATAAGATGTTAACTATGTGGCTGCTACACGTTGAAGTGACTCTTCTTAAATGGGGCTCCTATATTCAAACATTTCAAGGACATTTTCAAAATTAGGTCTTGTGTTCCTACATTTCCCTTCAATTTAAGCCTGATCATCCCGCAAGAGTTTTCAGAAGCACTTTACAGTACAGAAAGACAGAAAGACAGAAAGAAAGAAAGAAAGAAAGAAAGAAAGAAAGAAAGAAAGAAAGAAAGAAAGAATAATTTTATTTCAGTCAGCAGCAGCCGAAATTGTCACATTCATTACAAGAAAAAATAAAATAGGCTGATCCAAAAGGGTTTCAGCTGAAGCAGAGCTTTCAATGCAAAATAATCTTTGAAATGAGGGAACATAGGCACGCTCCCCTGTAAACATGAAGGGAATGTCAGTGTGTTCAGTCTGGCAAACAGCATTAATATTAATATTTTCTGATAGTTACTGGCAGATTCGGTCTGTATCAAGTGAAAACATCAGTTTTTTTTATTTCACTTCTCTATTGGTGATTAATTTTTGTGCAGAATTCACTGAAATAACCCCTTTGGTTGGAGCAGATGTTAATCTTGGTTTCATATGTTACCAAAGTTAGAGATCAGTATGAAAACCTCTAAATCTCACATATTTAAACGGAGTTCTGTCGAGTGTAGAGTTAGACGTCTATTTTCATTAATAATACACATGAAGAATTTTTGAATAACGAACAAATGGATAAAAAAATTCAAACCGTAAAATTCTAAAAATGAGGAAGTTTTATCTTAAAAAAACAAACAAACAAAACAAAACAAAAAAACCCTACCCAAACCCAAAACATTTTACGATCAGCGGGAACAAAAAGGAAATGACGTTTGATTTGAGAGGAAGTACCGCCCACAGCTTGAGTGCTGGGGGCTCCCGGAAGTGTCCTCGCGCTGTTTACTTTCTTTGTTCGCGAGAAAGATGTCCAAAAAAAGATCAAAGGCGGCGGAGGACCGGAACCTGCGCGCGCTGATCAACCAGCAGCTTACGGCGGCGGCGGAGCGGATCTTCAAGCTGCTGAAGGAGCGCGAGGCGGCAGGAACCGAGCAGCTGCACGAGCGGCTCACCGAGCTCATCAGTGCCGCTGTGAAACACATCCTGACCGAGTACAGAGCCCAGAGAGAGGCCGGGGAGGAAGCCCAGGAGCCGGGTAAGAGTTTGGGAGACCAGCAGGAAGACCACAGGAGGGACTCAGATCCAGACAGAGTCCGGATAGAGAGTTCATATAGGGTCTAAACAGGGCTTAGCTATAGTCCGGATCCTAGACAGAGTTCGGATAGGGCTCAGAGAGAGTCCAGGGTGCAGACAGGGTCCGGATGGAGATTAGAGAGATCAGGAAGGTTAAATTAATTCACAGAGGATGGAGAAGGTTTAAACTCTGAGGTTTAGTGAGCAGAATCTAGACAGCAGCACAGTTGGTTTCAGTAAAACTAAATCTGCAGACCGTCCTCATGTGGTCCTGTTGAGACTCAGTCTGCTGGAGTCTGATCAGCTGTTTGGTGTCTCAGGATGTAAATAGAGACTCTGACGAAGACGATCCAGAAGCCATCTACTCAATTTATCAGAGTGTTGATGTGATCGGATCTATTCAGAACTTAACTAATAATGAAATCCACCTTTTGTCAATCCAGGATCCGATAATCTGGTTTACTTTTGTTCTTTTTCAAATAAAAATGGTTTGGATCATCCATATACAGACTTTAACCAAATGCAGATCAAACTGTGCTCAATATGAGATTACAGACAGCACGTTTTGTCCACAGGGGGCGCCAGAGTCCACACAGATCCTCAGAGCTGCTTAAAAGCTGACATTTAATGAAGACAATCCAAAATTAAGTTCAAACTCTGATCTGGTTTTCATGTTCCTGCAGAGATTCAACAAGTGAAACACTTGTAGTGTGAGGTCCGGCAAACTTTAGTAAAGTTTGCTGGACCTTAATCAGCGTTTTCTTTTGGGTCCTTTAACCTGTCTGCCTGCCTGTATCTGCAGAGTTTAACCTGTCTGTGTCTCTGGTTCTGTCTTCCCAGAGCTGTGTCTCTCTGTGGGGCTCAGAAGTCTGAAGAAGAGCGTCTGTGTTGAAGATGAGCTGAAGGACTCTTTGCCCAGCTCGTCCTACAGACCTGAGGACATCTCCAAACCAGACCATGGGCCGACCTCTCCGGATGATGGATGTGAGGAGGAGGAGGAGAATGATGAAGAGGCATTGCCTCACTGCTGCAGAGTGTGCGGGAAGTCTTTTGACAGGAAAGGTTTCCTGATGAAGCATGTGGAGAAACACTTGAAGGAGGCGGAGTTTCAGTGCGGTCTGTGTGGGGAGCATCAGGAGTCCACTGATGGACTGAAGCTGCACCTGCAGACACACCGGGACAGCAGCAGGACCTGCAATATTTGTGGGAAGAAGTTCCCCTCCATCCGGGCGCAGGAGACACATTTGAGGCTGCACACAGGAGAGAAACCCTTCAGCTGTCACGTGTGCGGGAAAGGCTTCAACCAGAAAGGCAACATGGTGACGCACATGAGGATCCACTCAGCAGAGAAACCCTTCAGCTGCTCTGTCTGCCAGAAAGAGTTCAGCCACACCGGCTCTCTGGAGCGTCACATGAAGGCCCACGACGGACAGACGCTGTTCAGTTGCAATGTCTGCAGCCAGGGCTTCAGCAAGAGCACAGACCTGAAGAGACACATCCGAAGCCACGAGCTGGACGAGCCACCGGCCCCGAGGAGCCGACGCGGGAAACCCAGTCTTACTCCTTCTCATTGCTGCAGTGTCTGTGGGAGTGCCTTTCACAACAAGGGGAACTTTGTACGGCACGCAGAGACCCACCTTAACCATCCCGAGTGTCGCTGTGGCATCTGTGGTGAGCAGTCTGAGTCTTCAGAGAGTCTTCAGCTTCACATCCAGAGCCACCGAGAAACCAGCAGAATCTGTGACATCTGTGGCATCAGTTTCAGGGATATGGAGATCCACATGAGGACACACACGGGCCAGAAACCTTTCAGGTGCAAAGACTGCGGCAAAGACTTCCCCAGAAAAGGCTCTTTGGAGAGACACATGAAGCTTCACGCTGGCGAGAGGCCATACATCTGCGAGTTCTGTGGGAAGACCTTCATTGAGAACACCGTCCTGAGGAGACATATAAAAAGCCACACTGGAGGAAAACCTCGCATCTACTCCTGTGACGTCTGCCCAAAGAAGTTCACCATGAGTCAGCACCTGGACGTCCACAAGAGGATCCACACGGGGGAGAAACCCTACAACTGCAGAGTCTGTGGGAAAAACTTCAGACAGATCGGGAACCTGGACTCTCACATGAGGATCCACACAGGAGAGAAACCGTTCATCTGCAGCCTCTGTGGGAAAAGGTTTCGTCAGAAAATCTCCCTGGAGACACACGAGAGGTTCCACAAGAAGGAGAAACCATTCAGCTGTCAGCTCTGCAGTAAAGGCTTCGTCCAGAAGATCGACCTGAAGAGACACATGCTGACGCACACCGGGGAGAAACCATACAGCTGCCAGGTCTGTGGGAAGAGTTACCAGGAGAAACGCTCTTTAGATTCTCACATGAAGGTTCACTCAGGAGAACAAGCCAGGAAAGACGCAGCTATGACGACAAACCTGAAACAACAGGAGGGGGTCCAGACCAACTTCATCCAGCTGTAGAGTCACTGAGTCAGCTCAGAGGATTCTGACTCAGTGAGTCTGACCCAGGGACCAGGGCGTAGATTTTGTCCCTAAACAGGACTTCATTCCCTGTGGAGTTTTCAGCTCAACCTGCAAAGACCAGAGAGAGCAGAGTTTTCTTTACGAGACACCAGGTCCAGTTCAGGATGAGTCACCAACAATCCGAAACCTTAGACTCTGAGACTTTCAGAGCTGCTCAAGTCCTCAGACCAGCTGAAGCTCTGTCACAGCAGGGAGGCTCCAGATCTCCTCTGACTCCAAGCAAGACATGATCCATTGCTTTCTTTCTTTCTTTCTTTCTTTATTATCTGTGAAACATAATCAGATGATTTTAGTTTGATGAAATCAGCCCAGAATGAACTATAAAATAAGAATGTCCTCCCCTCGATGGTGCTGGGTTGTTTCTGCTGAGGTTGGCTGGTTTAGGAGGAAAGAACAAAGAAGCTACAAGAAACCAGCAACATGTATCTTTGTCTTCAGTGAAAAGAGAAAAAGAGAGAGAAGAAGAGGTTCTGGCTCTGGTCCTGGTTCCTGAGGTGAAACAGGTTTACATGTGTCAGTGAAGAAGGGTCTAATGGTTAACCAAAATCGATTACTGATGTTAAATGTGGGATGTCAGCTGTGTGTCGTTTTAATAAAGTTACAGAAGAAGAAGTTGTTTCCTGTTGGTGATTTTGTATGTTTGTCTAAAGTTCTGCCCTCACCATGAGATCTATAATACATGAAATAAATGTTTTCTGTGTGAATAATATGAACATTTATTTAAAGCAGGGGTCCCAAACTCAACTTACCAAGGGGCCGCTGGAGGTAGTGTCTGGGTGAGGCTGGGCAGCATCAAGTGTTCCACAAAAAAAAGGACTTCAAGTATTCAGAAAAAAAAAAAAGTACAACTGATCCAGTCTCCTCAGTCTTAACAGGTCAGAACATGCAGAACATGAACAGTTCTTCAGAACATTTGGCTCGAGGGAGGAAGCAGCTGAGACCCTCAGTATGGCTTTAAGATGCTCATCTTTAAGTTTGGACCTGAACTTTGACTTATTAAAGTTCATTGTTGAGAAGAGCTTTTCACACAGATAGGTGCTGCCAAAAAGACACATGATCCAAACACCAACAAACACTGTATAGCACGAGGTGACAGGATATATTTTCCCTCAACTCGGTGACACAGACATGTTACAAGTGACCAATTGCTAATTCATATTGTTGTCATGTATGGTAGCCCACAGGTGTTAAAAAATATAAAACGCCCAGATGCATGTAAGAAAAAAAATGCATGGGTCGCACTAACACAAAGCTTTGATTTCAGGCAGGGGGCCACAAAATATTGTTCTGGGGGCCGCAATTGGCCCGTGGGCTGCGAGTGAGACCCCTGATTTAAAGGGACTTGGTTTTCTCTTTCTCTCAGATTAAATACAGAAGGAATAAAAAATAAATAAATATGAGAGCCTCAGAGCTGCTAGGGAGACACACACATACGCGCGCGCGTAAGTCATCAGTAAACCAGAGGTCCTGGAGGGTCGGTAAGCTGAGCAGAGCAGGTCTGATGTGTTCTCTCTTCCGTCCAGCAGGGGTCTCTGTTCGTCCCTGAGCTTCGCTCGCCTCAAAGCGAACAGTCGTCGACGCGGAACTGTGAATGTGTGTTTATTGTGTGTTAAATGTGTGTGTGCTGCTCTCTTTGTCTGCAGACAGCAGCAGGATGTGCGGGGTCCAGCTGCTGCGGGTGTCGGTCCACGAGCGGCTAAGCGCCGCTGCCGAAGCCGTCCTGCTGCAGCTGGAAAGCGGGGAAGAAGCAGTGGCTGAAGTCCCGGCGCTCAGAGCGCTGCTCACCGCACGGCTCACCGCGGCCGCGGAAGAGATCGTCGCTCTGTTTGAGGACACCGTGGCGGAGTACGAGCGAGAGGTCAGCCGTCAGAAGAGGCTGCTTGATGCCGTGCTGAAGCCCAAAGTCAAGCTGACCAGAGAAGGTACGTCCCTGCACCGAGGACCCGGAGGACCTGCAGCACAGGCTAACAGGAGCTAGCTACCAGAGCTAACAGGACAGTTTTCCGTAGTCAGAGAAGTTTCTGGAATTTGTGTCAACAACATGAGAACTGAGACTCATTTGAGCAATAAAACACTAAACCTGATCTAAACACACAAACAAGCCCCGAGAAAACCTGTCAGCACAAAACAACTACAACTCCCAGAAGTCTCAGGCTACTACAGTGACCGCAAAGCATTGTGGGAGCTGTAGTCTTCAATTACCCTAGCTTATAGGGTCCGTTGTTCATCCTTTTAAAAAAAAAGAAAAAGAAAGACAACAACTTATTGGGATTAAATCAGATGAGCGTGTCCTAGAGAGAGAGAGAGGGTGAGATCCGATGATCTATTAACACACGCACACACAGCAAGTGTTAAAGAGAGAGGGGCAATTGAGAGATGATCCATAAACACACACACACACACACACACACACACACACACACACACACACACACACACACACACACACACACACACACACACACAATGTGTCCCTCCTCTCCTTCACCTCCTGATAATGAAAACAATGAATATTCCCACAGAATAAGTTGACCTGCTGGTTCAAGAGAATAAACTCTTCAGTGTTTTTGGATTTTTGAGACATAAAGGGAGCTCTGAAGTCAGAGAAGCAAAGGACCAGTGATCGGGTCTCCACCAGCCCCACATCTAAGACAGATAGTCCTGACTTATCTTTGTAGGCCTGAACACTCAGAATTCACTGTGACAACCAAAACCCTGTATCACAGAGTCCCCAAAGGTCCTGATCCAGACCAAGGCTTTGCAGAAACTCAACAAACAACATCAGAACCGTGTTCTTATCCTGATATATTATTATTTATAGCTGTTGTTGTTGTTGTTTATTTGTTGTCCATTTATTCTGATGTCTGTCTGTCTCACTTCCTGTCATCAGATGATCCGCTTCATTAAGTCATAAGTCAGAGCTAAAATCCAGAGAAGACATCATAACCTCTCTGAACAGGTCTGTAAAGCTTTAAGGCTGTGTCTGTGTATTTCAGAGAGTCCTTCAGACATCCAGCAGCCAGTGAGGAAAGAGGAGCTTCACCCTGAACAGCAGGAGGACTCTGACCCCCCGCACATTAAAGAGGAACAGGAGGAACTGTGGAGCAGTCAGGAGGGACTGGAGGAGGCTGAGACCACCAAGTTCACATTGACTCCTGTCCCTGTGAAGAGTGAAGATGAGGAAGAGAAACCTCAGTCCTCACAGCTTCATCACAGACAAAGTCAACAGATGGAAACAGGAGCTGATGGAGAGGACTCTGCAGGACCAGGACAACTCTCAGACCCACATCCTGAGACTTGTTTTGAACTGGTCAGTGGGGAGAACTCTCTGGACTCCATGGAGACTGATGACAGTGACTATAACTGGACTCAGACTACCAGCCAGTCCGGGTCAGAGGGTCAGAAAGTCAGTGAGGCTGCAGAGAGCAGTGTGGAGTCTCCAGCAAAGGAGCGGCCCTTCCCGTGCTCTTACTGTGGGAAAAGATTCAGCCTGAAGGGGAACCTGAACCGACACATCAGAGACCACACTGGAGAGAGACCTTTCCCCTGCTCCGGCTGCGATAAAACCTTCAAAGACAGCGGCTCTTTAACCGCTCACATGAGGTGTCACACCGGAGAGCAGCCGTACAGCTGCCTGTTCTGCGGGAAGAACTTCAGCGGACGTGGAAACATGACCCGACACATGAGGATCCACACTGGAGAGAAACCCTTCAGCTGCACCGTCTGCAACAAGAGTTTCCATGTCAAAGAACACCTGAACAGACACATGAAGTACCACACTGGGGAGAAACCCTTCAGCTGCTCTGTCTGCGGAAAAGGCTGCGCCCAGAAAACAGACCTGAAAAAACACATGCGGGTTCACACGGGAGAGAAACCCTTCAGCTGTCCATTCTGTGGAAAATGCTGCTCTGAGAAAGGAGACTTGACCAAACACATGAGGGTTCACACCGGTGAGAAACCCTTTAGCTGCAACGTTTGTGGGAAAAGCTGCGCTCAGAAAGGAAGTCTGAAGATTCACATGAGAGTCCATACGGGTGAGAAACCGTTTAGCTGCTCTGTGTGTGGGAAACGCTTCACTGTGACTGGACATCTGAAGAGACACATGAAGCTGCACATGGTGGGAGACAGTGAAGGGGCGGTAACAGGAGACACTGAGTCAGCTAAAGGACAGCAGGAAGAAGACACCGTGGAGCTGAAGCATACGTAGTGCTCTCACCTGTTCTGCATTACCTGACTCTGGTGGACTCACACTCAGCGCTGAAAGGAAACACAGTACTTGTGCGAATAGAGTCAGAGATGGAGCAGCAAACAGGAGATAAAGTCTGACAGTTATTCTGATGTTTCTGCAAAATGAGTCTTAAAGCTTTAGAATTTATTGAACTGAAGAACATGGGTTATTTTCTGATCGTCTTCTGGGGTACTGAGAGGCGTTTCAGTTCTGACTGACTCAAAGCCGACTGGCAGTTAAACTCTCCAACCTGCAGCACAGTAAGCTGCTGTTAAATCAAATCATTTAATTTATTTCTTTTTTAATAAAAACTTAAACATGCTTCACTCTGACACATCTGGATATCTGTGTTTACTCTTTCCTCTCACTGGAAGTGAAACAGGAAGTGACATTCAATCAGGTAAGATCATCTGCAGATTGAGATACAGAGAGCTTCAGACACTCTACCTGAGCATGCTCACTGCGACGCCCCACTGAGCACCTCCTGGTTGTCGTGTTGTTTGTCTCTGAGTCTGCCATGGAGTCATGAAGCTCAGTGAAGACATTTGAGTCGTGCTGCTTTAATTCACACTCTGACCTCCTGACCAGTTTCTCTGAACTGCATGTTGAAGGTGAGAACTGAGCCATGGGTCATGAGGTCCAGAGAGTAACAAAAACATAGGAAGTAAAAGCTACACCTATCCTCCAAAATAAAATCTCTGCAACTCATCAGCTTTAAACGCATTTATAGTCAAAGTCAGATGAAATACAAACATCTGATTCTCTGACTACAGGTGAGTCGACAGGTGTGAGTCTTTAGGAAAATGATCTGCTCGGTTATGGTTGATAAGTCTCTTCTTCTCAGAAGTTATCACACTTGGTTGTCCTCTTCTGCAGCTTTGGTTCAATGTACTTTTTGTGTCTTTTAATAAATTTACTACTTCATTCAGCAGACACTTTTGTCCAAAGCGATGCACAACACAGAGCAGTTTGGGGTTTAGTTCTTTGCTCAAGGAATTTATGTTTATTTAATAATCAAACATGAAGTCAGAAAATTCTCTCTTTTATAAAATACACCACCGTGAAAAAGACTCAATAACGCCACTGCAAACACTCGAGCCCTCTCGTAGAGTCTTTTATTGTGAAGGAGTACCCCGGAAGTGCTGGCCCTGTTTGGGCTGTGGAAAGACGCCGTGGGTTGTTCCCGTCAGGCTCCGGTGAAGATAAACAGGACAGAGATGGAGACACACCTGAGAGAGCTGCAAGTGGAGCTGAAACCTGACACCGAGCCGCTAGTTGGTCTGTCTAATCTTTACCGCTGCTAATGATGCTAATGATGCTAATGATTAGAAGCTAACAGAAGCTACAGTTGCATTAAAAGTCTGTTAGCCGATGCTGCTAACGATGGAAACACACACACACACACACACACACACACACACACACACACACACACACACACACACACACACACACACACACACACACACACACACACACACAGGGATACCTGAGCGCCTGATGTGAGCCTGCGTTCATTAAAGTGACCTCAGGAGGGTCTTTGTCTGCAGCCTGTCCTCCTGTAAGGACTCAGAACTGCATTATTTTCTCTTTAATCGGAACAGTCTATTTATTAACACATCTTTAAATATGAATCTTTACCGTACTGACTCGAATAGAAGAGCACCCAGATGACAGGACAGTTCCTGAAACAGACTCCTTAAAAAGCAAAATCCCAGATTTTTTTTTATAGAGAAATAAAGACTTTAAAGACAAAGGGGACACGTGAATCAGACCTAAATGTTTTTCCCACTTGAATAATTTAACTCTGCTCACCATGTCTCCATCTCAACCTGAGCTCATTAATGAAAGGATCAGGTCTGAGTGCTGTCAGAGACTAACTCACGGAAACGTCTTTGTGTTTCAGTTTCACCTTCAGACATCCTGGAGGTGATCGTTGGAAAAGAGACGCAGCAGGAGTGGAGCTCCAGTCTGCAGCAGCACATTAAAGAGGAACAGGAGGAACTGTGGAGCAGTCAGGAGGGACTGGAGGAGGCTGAGACCACCAAGTTCACATTGACTCCTGTCCCTGTGAAGAGTGAAGATGAGGAAGAGAAACCTCAGTCCTCACAGCTTCATCACAGACAAAGTCAACAGATGGAAACAGGAGCTGATGGAGAGGACTCTGCTGGACCAGGACCACACTCAGACCCACATCCGGAGACTCATTTAGGACCATTAAGTGAGGACTCCTCTGAGACTGAAGTCAGTGACTGTGACGGCTATGAGAGCAGAGAGGCTGCATCTGGTCTGGACTCTGAGAGACACAAAGAGGTCTCTGTTGAAATCGACCGTAGAGCTGTGGAGCGATCATACGGCTGCTTCGAGTGTGGTCAGAGATTCGGTCGCAAGCCGCATCTGAAAGCTCACATGAGGATTCACACGGGAGAGAAACCCTTCAGCTGCTCCTTTTGTGGTAAAAGATTCTCTCAGAAGGGGAATTCAATCAGTCACATGAGACTGCACACTGGAGAGAAACCCTTCAGCTGCTCTGTGTGTCAGAAGACATTCAGATACAGTGGAGACGTCAGCAGACACATGAGGATCCACACTGGGAAGAAAAACCTCAAACACGTCAGCGATGGGATCAAAAACAATATCCTCATAGGACCAGGACAAGGACCACTGTGGATCTCTAACTCTGAGGGACCAGATCTGTCTGTGTGTCCTGCTGAAAAACCTCCTGAAGCTGAACCTGAGGTCTGTGATGATGAGCTGGAGGAGAGCTCGGAGCCTCACTCAGGTGAGGACAGACTGAACCCTGACAGAGAGTTGTTCAGCTGCTCTGAGTGTGGGAGAGCGTTCTGTCGCAGAGACCATCTGATGAGCCACATGAGGACGCACACCGGAGAAAAACCCTTCAGCTGCTCTGTGTGTCACAAACACTTCAGCTGCAGTGGGAACATCCTTGCACACATGAGAACACACACAGGAGAAAAACCTTTCCAGTGCTCCTTCTGTGGCCGAAGTTTCAGCCAGAAGGGAACGCTGCAGCTTCACACAAGGATTCACACTGGAGAGAAACCCTTCAGCTGCCCCTTCTGCCAGAAGAGGTTTGCACATAAAAGAAGAATGACTCTGCACATGTCGGTCCATACGGAGGAGAAACGCTTCAGCTGCAGCACCTGTGACAAAAGGTTCACCTGGTACACACAGCTCAAGACCCACAGGTGTGTGGGGGAGCCGTCACAGCCTCGGCACACGGAGAGAAAATCTCCTAAAGAACCCTTCAGCTGCTCCGAGTGCGAGAAGACATTCAGCCTCAAAGGGAACTTGAAAACTCACATGAGGATTCATACAGGAGAGAAACCCTTCAGCTGTTCTGAATGTGGGAAAAGCTTCAAGCAAAATATTCATCTAACAGAGCACATGACCACCCACACGGGAGAGAAACTCTTCCACTGCAGAGTGTGTGGAAAAGGGTTCAATAAGAAGTTACTTGTGAGAAAACACTCCTGTGTTTGACTCAGACTCTGCTCACACTGAGTCCACAGAGATTTCCTGTCTGTCTGGGACGTCTCTATGATCCCACACTAAACCTGCAGTCTGACCTCTCTGATAGATTGATCCTCTGAGAGTCTGACAGGGAGGATCCCAGAGAGAGAGAGAGAGAGAGAGAGGAAGATCCTTTACCACAAAAACACGTCTCATCATTCTCTACACACAGGGACATCAGAGTTTCTGTTCCTCTTCTGTCTCTAAACCAATTTGGACCCCTCAGACTCATCTGAGCGGGAACTTCTGTCAGTCAAACCGCTGCTCCTGTCCACTGTGACAGCCAGTAGTGATAAAGATGTACTGTGACAGTGCTAAGTGGCACTGCTAGGTGGTGCCACCTCTCTTTATTTGTTGTATGATCTACATATGTTCAGAGACTCTGTCTAGTTGTGACTCGGTTCATTTATGCTTTTCCAACCGAGTGTAGGACATCCACCATCAGTAACGAAGTGGTGTAGGTGTTCTGCCCAGTTTTTATAATAAATGCAGTTATATGGAAAGTCCTTCTCGATCCCTGTAGCCTGTAGCTCTACTCACCTGCACCCACGACATTACACCACTGAAGTCTTTTATTTTGAAAAGCTTTGTTTTTCTGTCTTTCCACCTTCAGAGAAACTCTCTAAGAGTTAATTCAGGATTATCAAATCAGCTTCATGAATCAGAGGCTGGACTCCGAGGGGAACAGAAGCTCAGATTAAAACCTGGACCATGTAGGACTTAGATCTTGTCCTTCAGCTGAGGTGTTGAGCTGTGACATCACTTCCTCCTCCTCATGTCTCTGATTTTCTCTTTTGGTTCATTCACTCATTCATTTTCTATACCGCTTATCCTGTTCAGGGTCATGGGTGTCTGGAGCCTATCCCAGCTGTCTAAAGGCAAGAGGCAGGGTACATCCTGGACTGGTCCCCAGCCAATCACAGGGCTGACACACAGAGACAGACAACCTTTCACACTCACACCTATGGGCCATTTAGAATCTCTTCTGGTTCATGAGGAAACTGAATAAAAACTCTGAACCTGTTCTGTTCAAACCTCAAAGCTTCATCTTTTCTGTAAAAACACATCATGAACTCTGAACCCTTAAAGAATAAAGAGACTTTGAAAACACTGAATCTGTTTTTCTAAAGACAAACTTTATTAGAAACATGGCGTTAACATCTTCAGACAGAGTCAATAACCCTGGATGTCAGTTATCTCAGAGTATCTGCTCAGCACACGGCGGCTCTGATTGGAAGTTTATCTCTCCTGAGTGTTTCTGAATGTTTCCTTTAATAGAATAAAGTCTGAC
Source organism: Labroides dimidiatus (assembly GCA_030710495.1). Taxonomy (NCBI): domain Eukaryota; kingdom Metazoa; phylum Chordata; class Actinopteri; order Labriformes; family Labridae; genus Labroides; species Labroides dimidiatus. Next base: position 2,926,234 of record CM061155.1, read on the forward strand.
TCTGACAGATTGAACTCTTAAAGCTGTCTCAGAGCTTACAGAGCAGCTTCAGCCTAAAGAAAACATCCAACAGATCACAGAATATTTCATCACATCATTTAAATCATCACTCAGATCAGACCTGATGGTAAAATAAACTAATTCAATCATGTAAATGACAGTAATTCATCATTAATATTCCAGGAGAGTGACTGACAGATAAAGTCATTCATGTTTCTCTCTTGCCAGACATGAATCCGTCCTCTGATGAGGACCTTAAGCTCTATGAGGATTCTGTGTCTAATGGTGACTCTCTGCTATGTTTCAACAAGTGAATTCGCAGGTTTTCCTTTTGGGCGTATTTTTTCCCACACTTCTGACAGACAAACGGTTTCTCCCCAGTGTGCCTCCTCATGTGAATCTTCAGGTGAGATAAATACGGACACACGTGACCACAAACAGAACACGGGAATGTTCTCTTCTTCTTCTCTTTCATCCTGTGAATCCTCTTCTCGTGGCTCCTCAGATCACCAAGCACGTGAAACCTTTGGCCGCACTTGAAGCAGATGTAGATTTTGTTCCCCTTACAGCTCTTTGGAACGTCTTCCTTTGTCAGAGAGTTCATCTTTCTCTGAGCCTCTTCTTCTTTCCAGAAGTCGCTGTCCACGCTGTCATCGCTCTTCGTCTCCAAACGCTCTGAAGCCTCATCATCCCAGATCAAGGTTTTACTGTAAAGACCTATTCCAGAGACCGGGTCCTCTGGTCCTGGTCCAGCAGAGTCCCCTCCATCAGCTCCTGTTTCCATCTGTTGACTTTGTCTGTGATGAAGCTGTGAGGACTGAGGTTTCTCTTCCTCATCTTCACTCTTCACAGGGACAGGAGTCACTGTGAACTTGGTGGTCTCAGCCTGAGCAATCCAGACCTCCTCCTGTTCCTCTTTGATGACCCAGGGCTCTAGGTCCTCCTGCTCTATTCCTCTGGGTGCCTCCTGGTGCTTGTGGCTCAGGCTTTCTCTCTCTGAGTGTTTGTAGGTCTCCAGAACACGATGGTTGTCAGAACTCTGATGGGACTCAGGATGGAGAACTTGTTCCATGTCAGAGACGAGTGTTTCAGTGTGCGGGGAGTTGAATCCTGACTCAGGTCCTCTGGAGTCCATCCAGGCCCCCTCTCTGTCTGTGGTCTCAGGTTCAGCAGAGACTGGCTTTGTGCTCTGGTGAGTCTTTGAAGATGGACTTTTAGAGCAGCTGAGATATCTGAACTCTGTGCTGCCGGGTCTGTGGCCCTCCATGTGTCGGATCAGGTGTCTCCTCCAGGTGAACTCCTCTCCACAGAAGCAGTGGAAGCGAGTCTGCTCAGCGACTCCCCTCATGTGTTCACACTCGGACTGGCTGTGTGGGAATCCTGGGTCACACACTGAGCAGCAGAATGGCTCGCCCACAGCGTGACTCGACACGTGAGAGGTTAAACTGTCCCGGGTGGCGAATCTTTGACCACAAAGGGAGCAGCTGAACAGGTGCTCCTTAATGTGGATCCTCATGTGGACCAGGAGGTCCTGCTCCTCAATGAATCCTCCCCCACACTGAGGGCAGCTGAGGAGCCTCTTGGCTGTGAGTGGACCCCCGGTCTGGGTCTGAGGAGGCTCTGTCGACTCATAAACATCCCCCAGGGGTTGCCCCTCTGCTGTGTAATCAGTTAGAGGTCTTTCTAAACCACTTCCTGTTTCTGATCCTGTTTCTCCCTCTGAGTGAGATCGTTCAGATGGGTCCAGATGGATCCCTGCTTCAGTCTCACACAGATCCTCATCCTGCAGAGGGTCCAGATCTGTCTGAAGTTTGCTTTGAGTGCATAAGTCCATCTGGTCTGTTTGTTGTGTCTTGGGTTCATTTTCAGTCGCGTCGTGTTTCAAGGTGAACGGTTTGAAGTCAGGATGACGTTCATTGTCCCCTGGGACCTTCTGTTTCCTCTGGTAGGTAACTGCTGACCGACGCTTCCTTCTCTTCTTCCAAAACTCAGCGCCGTCCTTAGGACTAACACTTGGACTTGTGCCTTTTCCTGTGTCTGGATCTAAGTCTTCTTCAGGCTCAGACTCTGCATCGTCCTGGCTCTGAAAACCAGTTTTAATGAGGTGCTCAGACTTTCTGACACACCTGTGATGGTTCACATGATACAGACTGGAGTATCTCGTCCCACAGTCGCTGCAGCGGGGTTTCTCTGCAGTGTGGACTCTTAGGTGAATCTCCAGTTTGGAGCGGCTCCTCCATTCTTTGCCGCAGACGGAGCAGATGAAGCGTTTGAGTCCTCGGTGCATCCTCATATGAGTCACCAGCAGAGAGTAGTTACAAAACGTTTCCTGACAGTCAGAGCAGCTGTAAGGTTTCCCTCTGTGCTGTGCCAGATGAAGGGTCAGATTAGACTTCAAGGTAAATCCTTTCCCGCACTCAGGGCAGCTGAAGGGTTTCTCTGATGTGTGAGCCATCGTGTGTCTGATTAGATTCCCTTTGTTACTAAACATTCGACCGCAATAAGAGCAGCTGAAGAGTTTCTCTCCTTCTTGAATACTGCTGTGTTTGGTCAGGAGTGTCTTCTCTTTGAATGTTTCACCAAACTCAGACCCACTTTGTAAACACTGCTCAGTGTTTGTCCTCTCATCACTCAGACTGTCCACAGAGTTAAAACCCGACTGACGCTCTCTGCTCTCCTCCCATTCATCACTGTCCTCTGTCTCAGCTTCAGAGGAGTCCTCAATCTTCACCTCAATCTCTGGTCCTGTTTCCATCTGTTGACTTTGTCTGTGATGAAGCTGTGAGGACTGAGGTTTCTCTTCCTCATCTTCACTCTTCACAGGGACAGGAGTCAATGTGAACTTGGTGGTCTCAGCCTCCTCCAGTCCCTCCTGACTGCTCCACAGTTCCTCCTGTTCCTCTTTAATGTGTGGGGGCTCAGAGTCCTCCTGCTGCAGACTGGAGCTCCACTCCTGCTGCTCTGGAGGCTCTTCTTTCATCACCACAAGCTGCTGCACCGCTGCAGGAAGCTCTACAGAAACACACACAGACACATGAAGAGAAGCTGTGAGTTGAAGTTCAATCCAAACATATACCTCGGTGATCGATGTCAATATTTCAGTTTCCTTTCAGAGCCAGAGGGAAGGAGCAATAGCATGCACGGCTTCTTTCATCCATTCATCTGTTTTATCCTGTGATGGGCTGAGGGAAGCTGGAGCTGATCAATCAGAGAGAGACAGTCTGTGCCCATTCCAATACCTTCACTTTGATACCAGTTCCTGAGCGACACTTTTTTGATTCCAATTTTATAATATCAATTCTAACAAAAAGAAATTTACAGTACACATTACAGTAAAAATCTTGAGTTTTAATTTTCAGCTTTAGTATTTTTCCACTCCAAGCAGTTTTCTTACATGAAAAAAAAATATTTCCACTGCAAAAAAAAAAGTTGCAAACAAGTGACAGGTCAGTATATACTGAGTACACTGTAAATGTGTTTGTAACTATAAATGAAAACTATAACTATAAATATCAACCCTCCTCCTTTATCCAGGCTTTCGACTGGAAAAAGTGATGTGAAAGAGACAAACATTAGCACGATTCAGACCAGACCATGCAGTGGTCTGCTCTGGCTGCAGCTTGGAGGGACTGCTGTGAGCGAGGAGTCTGCCTGTGAAGAGGGCTGCTTCTCAATGAGCAGTGAGTGCTGCAGATCAATACAATTCACTCTGTCCCCAAACTCCAGAAAAGTCACTAGATTTGTCGCTTTTTGAAAAAAGGTCTCTAGAGGTTTTGAAAAGTCATTAAATATAGCGTCAGAGTTGCTGCAAAGATGGCAACACTGTCCTGCATGCTGCAACAGCCAATCAACAGTGGCTCTTGATCACACGATTAACCCTTTGGGTATCGAAACTTGGCAACTGAAAGATGAGGCATATATTTATATTTGGTAATACCAGAGCATTTTGGTCGGTGCCATAAAAAACCAAAGTCTGGTACCCAGACCTACTCAAAGGGTTAACAGAGTCAATCAATCAATCTTAATTTATATAGTGCCAATTCATAACATGTTAACTTTAATACAATTTTATTTTATGAACAGAGACCCATCAGCAAGACCAGATAAGAAGTCTGATCTCATCTTAACCCACCATGAGTACAGACCTTTACAGCATTTAGCAAGTTACAATGGAGAGGAGAAACTTCCCTTTAACAGGCAGAAACCTCGGACAGAACCAGACTCATGTGTGGGGGGGGTTGTTGACAAGGGCAAAAGAGAAGAGAGGAGAACGAGAGCGAGAGAGAGAGACACACAGAGAAGAGACAGACAGAGTCCATAGTTCTGCATTGTTATGATGAATATAGTCAGGATAGAGTGTCTGTCATAGACTGTATATAGAATGGACAGACTGGCTCCGCCTTTTACCACTGAACGGTTTTGAAGCCAAAAAACCTCTGTCACGGGAGCTGCCATTGGCCGCCATTGTGCAGCCAGAGTGCGCTGTAGAGACTAACGAGAGCTCTGGGAAAATCTGAGTGGAAACAGGTGACAAAAATATATTTTTTTTTTCTTTATTTAGACCATCTAATCTCTTCTTAATAGTCCATCCCAAAGTATTTTATTATTCCCAAAAACACTACACAAGAACGGCAGCTGTCAATCATCGTTAAACGAGACCTAAAACCCTGTTTTTAACCTCTAATAAGAATTAAAAGGAAACTTTTCAGAAAAAAGAGGACCTGAACACAATGCAGCCCAATAATATCTAAATATCACCACAGCATGTGAGAAACGTTTCTACGAGGTGTATTCATTTTTTAAAGTTTGACCACATCCCATTTGGAATGAATAGAGAAGCTGAGTTTTTGTCTTGTACTGCAGCCAGCCACCAGAGAGGGCAGTTTTTGTGGTGACCTCAGTTTGAGCCGAGCGAGATGACGTCCATTTTTTTTTTTTTTTTTTTTTTTTTTTTTACAGTCTATGGTGTCTGTGAGGACTATCTGTTTGAAGTGGATCACAGCAACACCTTCTGGCGCACACTGTCATGATGACATGATTCTTAACAAGGTCTGCGTTTGTTTTGGAAATGAATGGAGATCAGATCTTCTTTTTAACACTTCTTCACACTTTTTACTAGGTACAACATGACGAGGTAATGTATGTATCAACAGTTATACAGCGCTGTTGTTTGAAACTTGACAACAAGTAGACTTTGTCTGTTTGAGACGTATCTGTAGGCTAACGTGAAATGTTAGTGAATCCTGATGTCCTGCTCATCTACCAATCAGAGCTAACGTAACCTCACTCTTCATTTTATTGACAGACTCTCAAGTTTGATCAGATCACTGCTGAAGAACTGCTGCATGTGGGCTGGAATGAACATAATCACAAACAGTTTAGCCCTTGTTTTAGCTTTTAGCTTGTGTTGTAGCCTTTAGCTCATGGTTTAGCCTTTAGCCCGTGCTCTTTCACTCTCCTGTTTATCTTTCTTCTTCTCTTCTGTCCTTTTTCTGTCTGTCAGTTCAGCTCCAGTCTCCACCATCACTACTAAATTAATCACAGAAACCGTTTCCAGCAGAGAAAAACACAGATCTCTCTTCTCACTGCTAAACTTCGTCAGCCGGCGTGGTGTTGTCATAGAGACTACGATGTGTCGTACATCAATCTGGTCCTGCCTAACCCGATTAGGAAACTGAGAATTAAATTTATAAATATTGGGGCTGATAATCTCATTTTAAGTTGTGGGTTAGGATCAGGCAGATATCTAGAAGACAGACTTTTTCAAGATCACTTAGATAGTCCTCATAGAGGGACTTAAACAATGTTAGGTTAACAGGGTCAGGTTTAACTACACCAACTGTGTTGGGACGTTTACAGGTTCTCTTATAAGTTTTCCTGTTACATTGAGACAGGTTTACTGAGCTTTTAAATATCTGTTATTATCAGAATGTCTGAAAAGGGTGATCATATACCTGTAAAAGTCCTGGTCAGTTAAAGACCTGTGGACCAGCTTCCAGTAGAGAGAGTCCAGAGGGTCTAAGTCCAGTAAAGTGTGTGTGTGTTAGCAGGAGCTAGCTGCGGCTAACTCGCTGTGTCTCTCTCTGAACGTTAGCTTTGGGTTGAGCTCCTGAAACATGAAGAGGAAACAGGTTTGAGCAGAGGACAGAAACCACCAACCTGCTCCCTGCAGCTTCCTCTCAGCTGTTAACATCACATCCAGCACTTCTCTCTGTCTGTCTGTCTGTCGGTGGAGCTCCTCTTCTCTGGATCCAGATCTTTGTCCTGTCAGGTCTCTGTGAGCCGCAGCGAGCAGCTGCCACAGTCTGAACAAACCTTTAAGATCCTCAGACCCAGACCACATCAGACCCACACCCAGGAGTCCACTGAGAGACCACGGGGGACCACAGACACCACCCAGGACTTTAAACCACCACTCTGATCCTGTTAGCTCAGTGCTACATGCTAACTGTGCAGACGTCCTGGAAACACAGTTACTACTTCCTGTTGATGTCTCGTTGCTTCATCGCCACCTGCTGCCACGGAGTATGAATCATACCTGTACCCGGCAAAAATCAAGTCAAATTCAAATCTTGAAAGTTCTATAATAATTCTGTAATAAAAAAAGAATGTAAAGCAGACACTTGTGAACTTCTTAAGACATGTGGAAAGGATAAAGTTGCTGGTCTGTTTTGTCCAGAGGAAGATTTCTGCCATGCATGAATAAAAAAAACACATCACTATCAAGCTTCCTGTTCTAACATGTTTTGACCACATTCAAAACTCAGCTCCATTCAAAAACTCTTCATTTCACGCTATAAAGTCATTCAAGAACTTTAAACTATCACGTAAAAGTAAAACGATAGATGTTATACTCCTATGATGAAATCAGAGGCTCTCTATCTTTGTCTCTAAAGATAGTTTCCATTGTATTTTTGGAATAAAGCTATATAAGAAAAAATAACAATAGGATGTACTTTCTGTATCTCGGTCTCAAGAGTGACGTTTCACGCTGTGCTTTTATTCTGAAGGTCATCATGCAGGAAGCAGCGTGTTTGTTTCCGGGTGTGTGTTTCCAGTTCAGTAAATTTCTCCATGTATGAGCTAACAGAGGATCAGAGTGGTGGTGTAAAGTCCTGGGTGGTGTCTGTGGTCCCCCATGGTCTCTCAGTGGACTCCTGGATGTGGGTCTGATGTGGTCTGGGTCTGAGGATCTTAAAGGTTTGTTCAGACTGTGGCAGCTGCTCGCTGCGGCTCACAGAGACCTGACAGGACAAAGATCTGGATCCAGAGAAGAGGAGCTCCACCGACAGACAGACAGACAGAGAGAAGTGCTGGATGTGATGTTAACAGCTGAGAGGAAGCTGCAGGGAGCAGGTTGGTGGTTTCTCTTCTTCTTCTCTTTCCTTTAAAAGCTTCAGTTAACTTCGGTTAGCCTCAGCTGGCTCCCGTGAGAACGAGCCTTTCCTCTGAACTTGCAGATTCTGGTTTGACTGTAGAGCCACAGTTTGTCTCTCTGATGGCTCTTCATTGCCCCCGTTAAAGTTGTGCCCTGGTCTGTGTTTGCTGACATTTTCGGTTCAGGTGTTTCAGACTTTTCTTCTCTGTCCAATCTTTCTTTATTTACGTCACATAAAACCTCTTCAGCACACAGATTAGACTGCACAGATTTATCAGATATGTACAACATTAATACAGACCAGAGGTCCAGAAAAATCTCTGACTTCAAGATATTAAAAGACTTAACAGATGCATGGATTGAGTAAAAACAAGTAGACGAGTTTAGTTTTTTAAAATCAGACAAATGTTGAAACACAAGAAACTATAAGACAGAGACAGGTTTTTGCTGCGCAGTGTCATCGATCACTCGAATTAATAGAAGCTTCAGAGAACTGATCTGTTTACAGAAGTGTGTGTGCCTCTGCTGTGGTGTGTGTCCATCCAAAGGAAATCATTTCACTTTGATTTTAACGTGAACTCAGTGTTTGCTTTGATTCTGTGTGTGTTTCTGTAGAGCTTCCTGCAGCGGTGCAGCAGCTTGTGGTGATGAAAGAAGAGCCTCCAGAGCAGCAGGAGTGGAGCTCCAGTCTGCAGCAGGAGGACTCTGAGCCCCCACACATTAAAGAGGAACAGGAGGAACTGTGGAGCAGTCAGGAGGGACTGGAGGAGGCTGAGACCACCAAGTTCACATTGACTCCTGTCCCTGTGAAGAGTGAAGATGAGGAAGAGAAACCTCAGTCCTCACAGCTTCATCACAGACAAAGTCAACAGATGGAAACAGGAGCTGATGATGGAGAGGACTCTGCAGGACCAGGACCACACTCAGACCCTTATCCAGAGACTAATTCAGGACCAGAGATTGAGGTGAAGATTGAGGACTCCTCTGAAGCTGAGACAGAGGACAGTGATGAATGGGAGGAGAGCAGAGAGCGTCAGTCGGGTTCGAAAAAAAAGACAAGCACAGAAAAGAAATCAAAAAGCTCCCTGACTAAACACACAAAGATTCACATAGAAGAGAAACTCTTTGGATGCTCTAACTGTGGTAAAAGATTTAAAACCAAAGGTCATCTGACCTCACATATGGTGGTGCACACGGGGGAGAGACCCCACAGCTGCTCTGAGTGTGGGAAAAGGTTCACCCAGAAGTCCAGCCTGACACTTCACCTGGCACAGCACAGAGAGGAGAAACCCTATGGTTGCTCTGAGTGCAGTAAAAGATTTAACAGGAAGTTCAGTCTGACTCTTCACATGGTGCTGCACACTGGAGAGAAACCTTTCAGCTGCTCCACGTGTGACCAGAGGTTCTCCTGGAGTACACAGTTAAAAAGACACAAATGTATCAGAGGTCAGACCTCAGGGGATGGAGGGGACTGTGAAGGACCAGGACCAGGACCAGGCAGGGAACCAGATTCAGACATTAAAGACAGAGAGGTTAACTGGAGGGTGACCAGAGGATGTCATTCAGACATCCTCAAAAGAACATCAACATTAAACTCGAAAAGTCATCGCATTCATCATAACGATTCTCTCCACAAGATCTACAAACACTCAAAGAGTTTGAGTCAGAACCACCAGGAGGCACCCAGAGGAGCAGACCATGAGGACTCAGAACCCCGGGTCATCAAAGAAGAACAAGAGGAGGTCTGGATTGGTCAGGCTGAGACCACCAAGTTCACATTGACTCCTGTCCCTGTGAAGAGTGAAGATGAGGAAGAGAAACCTCAGTCCTCACAGCTTCATCACAGACAAAGTCAACAGATGGAAACAGGAGCTGATAGAGAGGACTCTGCAGGACCAGGACCAGTGGAGTTTCAGTCTGAGGACTCTTCTAAAGCTGATGGTACTGTTGACAGTGACTTTTGGAAGGAGACCAGAACACGTTCCTCAGAACTCAAACATGTAAAGATGTCTGCAGACGTCTCTGGATGGGATTCTGTAGGTGAGTCGTTTGGCTGCTTTGACCATAAATCTTCAGATGGTCTGGAGGCTGAGAGTCCTAACAGCGACTTCTGGAAGGAGACCAGGACTTCCCCGTCAGGTCTGAACCCTGAAGAGAACCTGGACCACAAGCAGCCAGAGAATAGTAAGAAATACAGCTGCTCTGAGTGTGACAAGGTGTTCAAAAGTACCCAGAGTGTGAGAATACACACACGGACACACACGGGAGAGAAACCCTACAGCTGCTCAGAGTGTGGGAGGAGATTCGACAGAAGAGGAACTTTGACTAGACACATGCTGGTGCATAGAGGAGAGAAACCCTTTGGCTGCTCCGTCTGCAGTAAAACATTCAAACGTAAAGGACACCTGGCAAGACACATGTTGGTTCACACCAAAGAGAAACCCTTTTACTGCTCTGAATGTGGCAAATGGTTCAGACATCAGTACAATCTGAGCGTTCACATGTCCCATCACAGAGGAGAGAAACCCTTCAGCTGCTCCGTCTGTCTGCAAAGGTTCCTCTGGCCCATTCACCTGAGGAAACACATCTGTGCTGGAGGTCAGACTTCAGAGATTTATCAGGAGCAGAGTGAAGAGAGAAGAGAGGCCGGGCCACAGGACTGTGGAGGACCAGGACCAGACAGGAACTATGAACCAGAATCTGAGATAAGGGCAGAGGACTGGTCTGAACCTGACGACAGCGTGGACAGTGACTTCTGGAGAGAGACCAGAGAAAAGCTGCCGGGTCTGTAACCTTGAAACGTCTCTACCTGTTCTTCAGTTTTTTTTTAAAGAAATAAAAGAGCTGCTGTGACGGGAAAACTTCAGACCACCCTGAGGATGAGTGAGATGGAGACTGAAGGAAAGAAGGAAACAGAGAGGGTCAGTTAGGAAACATAAAGAGGTGTTAGTCAGTCTTAATGTCATTACTGAAAATAATGACTATTGATGTTGGTCAACGGAGACAAAAATGTTTCTGAGACAAAGACAGGAGGATGACGAGCTCAGATAATTCACCAACCATGAAAATTCTGATGAATGTTGTTTTTGTTTTCATTAACAAGACAATGATGAGATGAAATTGCTCATGGTGCACTGTCTGACATTTAAAGTCAACGATCTTTCCCCACTGTGTCTGATCTGTCAAAATACAAACAAGGCATTCCTGTAACACCCTGACAGGTGAGTTTAAGGACTGTCGCAAAAGTGAAACATAGTCCTTGTATTGTGTCCAAAGCACTTTAATTTGAAGCCAGAAATTGAAAAATAGAGCCGTAGTGTCCACAGAAAGAGTGTTTTCTCTTCAAGTAAGGCTCTTCCTTCTATATCTCCACTTTTGTCTGCGTAATAACCTTTTTCTTACTCTACAGATCAGCAGGGACAGCAAAGCAGCTTCACATCAGAGGGAGAGTCCAGGATCAGTTATTACACTGAGATGTTTCATAAGAAGTGTTCAGAGAGAGAGAAATGTTTCAGATTTAAACACCTGGAACAAAGTTTAGGCTCACAGGCAGGAGAGTCAAATATCAGCTGTAGAAGAATACACAGTGATAATAGAAGAACAACACTCACCGAGAACCACACAGGTAACAGTTCATAAAAACAAGCTGTAAGATTAACTCCACACCTGGAAATTCCACAGAAATGTTCTAGCTGCAGCAGAATATGACATTAAGATCTGAATCCTTCATGTTTCCGTAAAACAAAAGCACAGCCGAGCATCATCGGACCAACAGGTGAGTGATGTCAGGTTCCGGAAGTCTTTTATTGTGAAGGAATGTCCAGAAATGCTGGTCCTGAAGTTGTCCAGAGAGGCAGCGGATTGGTCCCGTCAGGATCAGGAGTGGATAAACAGGACAGAGAGACACCTGAGAGTGCTGCACATGGAGCTGAAACCTGATACCAAGCCGTGAGGAGGACTGTTTGATCTCAACCTCTGTTTATTATGCTAAGCTAACAGGAGCGTCTGCTGCACAAGCGCTTCTGTCTGTTAGCCACTGCTGCTCACAGTGTGATAAAACATTTAAAAGTAATGGAAGTCTAATCCACCATATGAGAGGTCACACAGAGGGAGAGAAACTTTACAGCTGCTCTGAGTGTGGGAACAGATTCTATCAAAAAGCACAACTGGCCAATCAAATGTAAGTTCACTCTACAGAAAAACCCCTCAGCTGCTCCAAGTGTGGGAAGATGTAACTCCAAATGTGTAATCTGAAACTTCACATGGCTCACTGGAGAGGGGGGAAACACTACAACTGCAGCAGGTGTGACCTGAGCTTCTCTCTGCATAAACAGTTTAAAAAGCATCAGTGTGTCAGCAGCAAAAATTCAGGGCTTCTTGGAAACCACGCTGGGGGGAAAAGAGAGGCAGAAACGAGCTGAGCTCAGGACTCAGATCCAGCTCACTTTTACAGACAGTGACGTTGACAGATAATAAAATTATTACCTGACAGAGGATTTCAGCTGCCCCACAGTTCAGAGTCTTCTTTGTCTCGTTTTTTATTTCATGATGCTCCAGATGTTTTCAATGGGGGACAAGTCAGGACTGCAGGCAGGCCACTTTATAACCTGGACTCTTCTCCTACACAGCCATGCTTTTGTAATTCTTTAAAATGTGGTTTGTCGTTGTCTCTCTGAGATCTGTAAGGTCCTCCTGAAAAGTCATTGTCTGGATGGCAGCAAGTTGCTACTGAACCTGGATATCCGTAAAAAAAAGAAAAGAAAACAAGGATGTGCCACACTTATTATCTGAACCATATTTAAAAAATACTTTTTGAAAATCTCAGCTTTTATTCTGAAGGCCACATGGGCGTACAGGAAGCAGTGTGTTTTTCCCGGTCGCGTTGTGCGTTCTCTCTCCCTTCCTTAGAGCAGATTTCTCCTGTATGTCATAAGCTAACAGAGGATCAGAGTGGTGGTATAAAGTCCTGGGTGGTGTCTGTGGTCCCTCATGGTCTCTCAGTGGACTCCTGGATGTGGGTCTGATGTGGTCTGGGTCTGAGGATCTTAAAGGTTTGTTCAGACTGTGGCAGCTGCTCGCTGCGGCTCACAGAGACCTGACAGGACAAAGATCTGGATCCAGAGAAGAGGAGCTCCACCGACAGACAGACAGACAGAGAGAAGTGCTGGATGTGATGTTAACAGCTGAGAGGAAGCTGCAGGGAGCAGGTTGGTGGTTTCTGTCCTCTGCTCAAACCTGTTTCCTCTTCATGTTTCAGGAGCTCAGCCCAAAGCTAACGTTCAGAGAGAAACACAGCGGGTTAGCCGCAGCTAGCTCCTGCTAACACACACACGGACTGTTTTCCAAACCACCTACTACATACTACATGTGAATTTAGTATACAGGAACTGCATACTGCCTACTACTTTTGAATGTAGTCTGTAGTCTGACTGCTCTGTTGGGTCTGTTTTGTAGTTTGATACTCTGGTTTTAGTTTAGGAAAATAGAACTACAGCTGATGGATTTTTTTAATGTTTAAATTCATAATTAATGTGAATGTGAATAAATAATATTGAGCAAGGGAAGCGAATAACTATTATATTTCAGTGAAGACTTCTTTTAAGCAAAAGTAAAGTAAACAACTTCAGTATAATGATGAATGAATCTGTAGCAGTGATCTCTCTCTTAAGTCTAGAAGTGAAGTTTTAACAGCTTTTCTTTCTCACGGATCGTTTAACTGAAGTGTTGTATTGTAGTTGTTATTCCGACTCAGCTCAGTAGGTGGCGGTAATTCACCTAAACCTGAGTGTCAACCCCACAGAGAAACAGCATTAGCGCCGTGCATTGTGGGAAACAGTATGCCAGGTAGACTGGTCTGATGCATACTGAGAAAGTTTCCCGGATCAGTAGGACATCCAGGAATTTTTGTCATACTGCAGATTTTGGCAGACTGTCTACTACATACTGAATTTCAGCCAAATCAATAGGCACTGCTAGTGTAGTAGGCGGTTTGGAAAACAGCTACAGACTTTACTGGACCCAGAACCTCTGGACTCTCTCTGCTGGAAGCTGGTCCACAGGTCTTTACTGGATTCAGCAGCTGTGAGTCCAGCCAGCGGTCCAGTTCTGATCTGACCCCAAACATGAAGCTAAAGACTGAAATCAGCTGATTGACAGAGATAAGGGGGCGGGGCTTATCTTACCTGATGAAGAATTATTAATGAGGTCTAAACCTGATCTGTGTTTGTTTTTATTCTTATCAGAGGATGATTTCAGGTGTTACAGGTGTCAGGTCCGTCTGATGAGCAGAGAGAGAGAGAGGCTCAGATCAGGCTTTTACTTTGAAGCATCTCTGAAGCCGCTCAACAACATCAACAAACACAGGAACTCTGTCCAGAAACCTGACTCACCTCACCAGCGGCAAATTCACTTCTTAGTCACATGACCTCTGATTCTTCACCTGTATTTCTGATCATATTTCCTGTGACTGTGCACCAACATGAAAAAATCTGATGGTCATAGAATCCACAGCTTCTCTTCATGTGTCTATGTGTGTTTCTGTAGAGCTTCCTGCAGCGGTGCAGCAGCTTGTGGTGATGAAAGAAGAGCCTCCAGAGCAGCAGGAGTGGAGCTCCAGTCTGCAGCAGGAGGACTCTGAGCCCCCACACATTAAAGAGGAACAGGAGGAACTGTGGAGCAGTCAGGAGGGACTGGAGGAGGCTGAGACCACCAAGTTCACATTGACTCCTGTCCCTGTGAAGAGTGAAGATGAGGAAGAGAAACCTCAGTCCTCACAGCTTCATCACAGACAAAGTCAACAGATGGAAACAGGAGCTGATGGAGAGGACTCTGCAGGACCAGGACCACACTCAGACCCTTATCCAGAGACTAATTCAGAACCACAGACTGAAGCCTCTGCTGAACCTCAGACTAAAGACACTTTAGACTGGAGGGAGACAGCTGAATATCTAAAGTCTATGGACAGGATCAGAGCAAACGGCAGAAAGGTCATCAAAAAGTCTCATGGCTGCTCTGTGTGTGGAAAATTATTTAAAACTAAATGGCTTCTGGCTCAACACGCGAGGATTCACACAGGAGAGAAACCCTTCAGCTGCTCTAAGTGTGGTAAAAGATTTACTGTGAAGAGTTCTCTGATCAATCACGTAAAAACTCACCCAGCAGACAAAGACCAGATCAGCTTAGACTCCAACAACAACAAGAGACTGAGAGTCAAGAAGAGATCAGAAAGCTGCTCTAAGTGTGGGCGAACATTTGAAAGGAAACACAACCTGATCAGACACATGAGAACGCACACTGGAGAGAAACCCTTTTGCTGCTCCACATGTGGCAAAAGATTTACCCAGAAAGCAAATCTGAACGCTCACATGACTCTTCATTCGGGAGGTGAAACACTGAGTGAAAACACAACGGCAGAGACTCTGACGGAACACGCAGGAGAGCAGACTGAAGAGAGACCCTTCAGCTGCTCCCAGTGTGGAAAAACATATACACGAAAGTGTCACCTGAGCCTGCACATGAGGATCCACTCGGAGGAGAAACCCTTTGGCTGCTCCGAGTGCGGGAAAAGATTCTACAGGAAGTTTTGTCTGACGCTTCACATGGCTCACCACAGAGGAGAGAAACCCTACAGCTGCAGCATGTGTGAACAGAGATTCAGCTGGCAGACTCAGTTAAAGAGACACGTGTGTGTTAGTCCAGATTCAGTGCCTCATCCGAACCAGACTCAGGAGGACAGACAGTCAGACACAGAAGCCAACAGAGAGGACTGTGGAGGACCAGAACCAGAGAGGAACTCAGATCCAGAGACTCATTTACAACAAGAGAAATCCATCCAGACTGAATCCTCTTCTTACTTTAAGACTGAAGCCTGTGAGGACCGGAAGGGAACCAGAGAACATCTGTCAGGTCTGAACTCTGAGGGGAAAAAGAAAGGTAAGAAACCAGAAGTGATGAGGAACTACAACACTGCTATGAGGTCTTTAAAAATGACATGGGGAACAGAATTTTTTATTTTTTTGTCGTAACATATTTATTGATTTTTTTTTGCATATATAGATCAAACACAACACAAATTACATAAAAACAGCAAACAACTGTTGGACCAGACAAAACTACACATGGTTAACAACCAGACAGGACAGTTAAGAGAAAGAGAATATCGTAAAAAAAAATCAAAAAAGGTGTTGGAGGGTCGGGGGGCAGAGAGCTACCAGTGTAGCTACACCCTTTTCAATACCCAAGTGACCTAGACAGCTGTTGTACATAAGAGATAAAGGGTTACCATATTTGACCAAACTCCTCGGTGGATCCCTATTTTAAGAGATTGCATGACCTCACAGATCCACCTATTACAAGTTGGAGGACGATCACCCTTCCAGTTTGCAAGAATGAGACGTCTCGCCAGAAGAGCTGAGTAGGCTATGCAACACAATTGTACTTTAGTTAGAGTGACTTCACCTGACAGCACACCAAAAAGACCAAGAAAAGTACATGGTTGAATTATCTGACCTGTGATCTTTGCGAAGACGTCAAAAATGGATGACCTGTAGGATGAAAGGCTTGGGCATGACCAGAATGTATGATGACGACTGGCCGGGGCATGTTTACATGGGTCACAGATCAGGCTGATGTCAGGGAAGAATGTTGTAAGTTTGATCTTAGACATATGAAGGTGGTGTACAATCTAAACTGTATGAGACTATGCCTCGCACAAATAGATGCTGAATGAATGTTACTCAGAATCTTAGTCCACTGATCATCAGAGATATTGGTTTCCATGTCCTTCTCCCAGTTCTCCCTGATAATAGATAGAGATGAAACTTCCAAATCAGATATAATCGTGTAAAGTTTGGATACTGATTTGGTAACTCCTGGTTTGATTTTAAGAATTATATCGAGAGCAGTTCTTGGTGGCAGCAAAGGAA
Source organism: Labroides dimidiatus (assembly GCA_030710495.1). NCBI lineage: Eukaryota > Metazoa > Chordata > Actinopteri > Labriformes > Labridae > Labroides > Labroides dimidiatus. The sequence goes on from CM061155.1 coordinate 2,942,536, forward strand.
ACTGAGTAAGCTGACTTTGGATGAAGTCTCTAATTTGCAAGAACCAGAAGAAATGACTTACTGGGAGAGAAAACAGGACATAAAAATGCCTTAACTTTCTGGACCACAGGTTGAATGTATCGTCTAATAAAGAGGGTTGGAACCGGTGATTGGCTGCAATTGGGGCAAGGGTAGACACAGAGATTAGACCGAAGCGTTCCCTTAATTGAGATCATAATTTCTCAAGAATGCAGAACCACTGGATTTTGACAGGCCGAGGGGGTGTGCACAAGGATTGAAGGACATAAAAAGCTATCTGTGCATGAATTTGATTCAATTTGTAGCCAAGCAGGTGGTAGGTACTAGGTAGGTGCCTCGGGGCCTAAAGTATCACATAGCCAGTTTAACAAGCTTTTAACATTTGCTGCCCAATAATAGATTTGAAAGTTTGGTATTGCCATTCCGCCCAACTGCTTTGGTCTCTGCAAGAACAGTTTTTGGATCTGGGGTTTTTATTGTTCCAAATAAAAGATGTAATAATAATGTAAATTTTTAAAAAAGTCATTTGAGAGAAAATGCACTGAATTAAGTACAAGAACTCAGGAAGAACACTCATTTTGACTGTGTTAATTTGCCCAGCTAATGATAAGGGCATAGTTGACCAGCAGAGTGGATCCTCCTGCGTACGACACAGGAGTGGGATAAAAAGCACCACAGACAGCTGAGAGTCAGATTTTGTTATACATATACCAAGATAATTCAGTTTATTATCCATTATTTTCACTGTTAAAGATTACAAAGATATCTGAGTTGAGTTTATAACCTGAAAATCTTCCAGATTCTTGAAGTATATTAAGAATGTGTTGGAGGGTTAGGAGTGGGTCGGATACAAAAAGAATGACATCATCTGCATACAGTGAGATTTTATGTTTGTAGTTTTCTCTGAAAATCCCTTTAATGTTTACAGAGCACCAAATTGAAATTGCCAGCAGTTCATTGACTAAGACAAAAAGTAATGGGGATAGTGGGCGTCCCTGTCTTGTCCCACACTGGAGGGAAAATATTTTGCATGTATATAATTTGTTCTTACTGAAGCCAGAGGATCTGTGTATAACAGTCTAATCCAGGATATAAAGTTGTCACCAAAACCAAACTGCTCAAGAGCATAGAACAGGTGGTACCATTCCACACGATCAAAAGCTTTTTCAGCATCCATGGAGGAAAGTACCTCTGGATGCTGAGACTGAGGCGTAGTGTACGGGATATAAAGAACATGTCTTACTTTAAAATTAAGACTATTTTTAACAAAGCCAGTTTGGTCAGATGAAATAATGATGGGCAAGACATTTTCAAGGCAGCGAGCCAGTCACTTTTGTGAATATTTAAGAAGACAAATAGGGCGGTGTGAGAAGCAGCTGAGAGGGTCTTTGCCTTTTTTCCGTATCAGGGATATTGAAGTCTGGCAAAAAGTTGGAGGAAGACTGCTAAAAGTAAAGGACTCAGTTTGGAAGAAAATTTCTTACGAAAATCTGTAGGAAAAGCATCTGGACCTGGACATTCGCTAGTTTGCATACAGATATTTGCTCTTTTTACTTCATCTAAGATGATTGGACTTTCAAGGATAGCTCTTGATTCTTCATTCACAGAGGGCATTTCTAGACTTTCAAAAAACAATCCAGTAGACTTTGATCTGATGTATTTTCTGACTTGTATAGATTTTGATAAAAGTTGTGGAACTGTATATTACTATCAACAGGATCTGAAAGTAAACCTGTCTCTGAACTGATCTGATCAATGGTATGAGTGGTATGTGTATATACATACCATACTTGTGCCTGTCCTGTTGAAAGTCTATCAAACTCCGACTGATACAGCATCCGTTTTTTATACAGCTCTGGGGTTGGAGCTGTAGCATGATTATTGTCTGCATCTTTAATGAGCTGTAATAATTGTTACTGTCTTGCCGTGTGAGATTTATGAGCAGAGGCACCGTAGGAAGCAATAATTTCTATTTGTGTATTATTGAAGGTTACAAAAGACTCATCTGATAAAAGACGTGAGTCAAGTCTCCACTGTGGTTTACTGAGCTTATGATGGGGGAAAACTACTCAAAGTGTTAAAGGGGCATGGTCAGAAATTGCTATGCTATTATCGGTCCAAGACTGCACTGAGGGGAGCAGGGTTTGTTGAGGAAAAAAATAATCGGTATGTGAGAAAGTACGGTGCATGGGTGTGAAAAAGGAATATTTTCTTTTGGTCGGGTTTAAGAATCTCTGGGGGTTGGACAATGCACATGAGTCTAAAAACAACTTTACACACTTAGATGTTTTTGCTTTGGTAAACAAAGTATTAGAAGAGCGACCTAACAAAGGGTTAAACACACAATTAAAATCCCTGGGTAAAATAATCTGATGAGTATCTAAATTTGGAATGGATGAGAGAAATTAATTAATAAATTGGTAATTATCCCAGTTTGGGGAATAAACACATGCAAGTACCAGGGGTGTGTGAAGAAGCGTGCCAACCACGAAAACAAAACGACCACAGGAATCAGATATTACCTCTGTAGCAGTAAATGGTGATGGCTTTCAAATCAAAATTGCCCCCCCCCCCCCACCCCCCACCCCGTCTTGTTTTGAAAGTTTGAGTCAAATACCTGTTCAACCGGGGGGCGCTAGAGAGGCACGAATGGAGTAGGTCACACTTTTGAGAGCTCCTGCAGAATCCTTAATAATTTCATAATTTAACGACGTTATCATCTGAAATAAAACACACAACTCTTAAAATATACATCACTTAACCAGAGTGTGGCAAAAGCTCAAGGAAACTAGCGTGGATGGCATCGAATCTTCGAAAATACAAGTACGACGGCTCGTCCAGCACAAGGCCCAACACATCCTCGTCAAAGAGTTCACTCAGCCCGGATAAGGCCACACCCGCACCTGCGGAAAAACCCATCATGGATATTGCATCCATCAAAGCCGATATCCTTTCATGTTTGAGACAAGACATATCATCTGTTATAAGAGAAGAACTTAAGAGCGCGTTAGCGGAGGATTTCAACTCCCTGACGAAGGAAATTAAGGCCGTGAAAGCTGAAATTGCTAACAACACAGCCGCAATTCGCATGGAAATTGAACAGGTGAAGACCCATGTGAAAACTGTTGAAGAAGGGCTGTCATCATGGTCTGATCAAGTCGTGTCGGTACAAGGGAATGTGCAAGACCTCAATAAACAAATTAGAGACTTACAAGAAAAGTGTGAGGACATGGAGGGTAGGATGCGGAGAGGGAATCTACGGATAACCGGTGTACCAGAGCATTCAGGATCAAGCTCTCCCACAGCTGTATCCAAACTTCTTCAGGAGGTGCTGCAGATGGACAAAGAGATCCGAGTGGAGCGATCCCACCGCAGCCTGACGCAGAGAAGACCCGGGGACATACCACGCGTAATAATTGCAAAACTACACAACGAGGGAGACGCCATGGACATTCTAAGGAAAGCCCGTGACCGCACAGGACAACTTAAATATAAAGGAAGTTCGATTGCCATATTCCCGGACTACACAGCAAAGGTAGCTAAAGCTAGAGCGGCTTTCACGGAGGTCAGGAAGATGCTGCGGGGGAAACAGGGAATCCGCTATGGACTTTTCTTTCCAGCCAAGTTTCGCATCTCTCATGACAACGTGGAAAAGGAGTTCGTTGATGCTACTAAAGCCTTGGATTATGTAAAGAAAAATGTAATCCCCATCAGTGAGACTGAGAATTGATCGAAATTGATGCACAAGTCACCCGCGTCTGCATATGTGAGTATATCACTGTGGCATCGCTTACATAGGCGGTGACACGCTTGTTATTATATCGCAGGTGGGGAAGAAAGACATTTTAGGGAGGCAATAGCGGTTTTTTTTTTGCAGGATAAGATATCATCACTCTTACTATTTTTTTTTCTATACTTTCACTTTTTTTTACGAATACCCTTCAATAGGGGATTTATACTTGTGATGAGATGATAATCTCTCTGTACTATATACCCTACATCAGTATTAAAATGTCGTTATATCCATAAGTAATACGATGAGGTTCTGCAGGAGCCTAAGCGGCCTACTATTATTATTTTCATTATTTCTGTTTGGTTCTCTACCCAAGCAAAGACGGGCAACTTTCAAACTTGCCCGCACAGCTGCCTGTTTTGACCTGCAGCCAGAGACTTTGCCCCAAAAGACTATATAGACTCAAATGCTGATTGAGCTTATACTTCTCATGTTCTGTTCTGTTCTTCCTGTTCAGATCCCACTGTTCCCCAGGGATCGTGAAAGTAATATCACTAATACAGCTGTGCATTTAGTCTCAAATTATCTTGAATACAAGTTTAAAGCTATGTGTTTGCACTTCTTAGATAAGTATGAAGCTTTCATATTCTTAACTTTTTTTTTGGTTTTGTTTTGTTGTCTGGTTGTTTTTTGTTTTTGTTTTCGCGTGCCCCCGCCTCCTCAGTGCATATCCCCACAAGATATCTTACCTCTCACCTATCTGGACAAATTTGTTTACCTACACTCACACAAAAATAATATATCTCCTAAATGTCATGTCCCATTCTCTTCTTACTATTTGAGTTATGGGTTCACTTAAGGTTATAAGCTACAATGTCAAAGGGCTCCATAGTGCCATAAAGAGGAAGAAAATCCTTAACCAATTAAGAAAAAACAATTGTCAGATTGCATTCTTACAAGAGACACACCTGCCTGATATAGAGCATGACAAACTGAAAAAATCATGGGCCGACAAAGTATTTTACTCATCTCACCAATCAGGCAGGAAGAGGGGGGTTTGTATTCTAATACACAGACAGGTAAATTTTTCACCATATTTTGTTCATAAAGACTCTGAGGGAAGATTTATTTTGGTGAATGGCTCTATTGATGGAATACAGATCTCCCTAATGAACATATATGGCCCAAATAAGGATGAGCCTGGTTTCATCAGTAAAATATTCAATACAATACTGCAACACAGTACAGGTATCTTCTTGTTGGGAGGGGACTTTAACTGTGTTATGTCTCAGTTCATGGACAGACAACCTCCCTCAAGAGCCTCCATGCCAAGAATGAGCAAAAGGCTAAAACATTTATCCATAGAGTCAGGTTTGGTAGATGTCTGGAGAAGCAAATTTCCTAAAAGCAAAGATTTCACATTTTACTCCCACAGACATTCATCCTATTCAAGAATTGATTTATTTTTTACTTCTAAATCAGAATTACACAGGATAGTAGATGTAAAGATACTACCAATTACTCTGTCTGATCATGCGCCACTTGAACTGACATGGGATTTGGGTCACAGGCCTACAACCAAACAATGGAGACTGAATGCCTCGCTATTAAATGATAAAGACTTTATCACACTCATAAAAACTGAATTGAAGAATTATTTAGATACAAATATCTCACCTGAAACAACACCTCTCATTTTGTGGGATTGTGCAAAGGCATATATTAGAGGTTGTATTATCTCATTTGCAAGTGCAAAAAAAAAGAGAAGGGAAGCTAAACAAATAGATTTAGAGGATAAAATTAAAAAACTGGAGCAACATCATAAGAGGACGCCAAACTCCTGTTTACTTGCTACTCTTAAACAAGCACGGAGAGATCTGGACACTTTACTTACAGAAAAGATAGAGGGAAACCTAAGATATACCAATCAAAAATATTATGAAAATGGTAACAGGGCAAGTAGACTGTTAGCATTACGCCTGAAAAAACAGCAGTCTTCCAATATTGTACATAAGTTAAAGCACAACAATTCAACATTATCAAGACCAGATGAACTTTCACAGGAATTTGCAGAGTTCTACAAAGCTTTGTATAGTAATGCAGATACTTGCACTGACGATAAGGAATTAGCCCAGTTCTTGGAAGATATCAAACTACAGGAGCTATCTGAATCTATGGCAAAAGAGCTAGATGAACCGATCAGAGAATCAGAGGTACAGCAGGTAATCTCCACTCTGAAAAACAATAAAAGCCCTGGTCCGGATGGATATATTAACGAATTTTATAAAACATTTAAAGAAACAGTATCACCTCTGCTATTGAAAGCTTATCACTATGCGCTACAATCTGGGACTATGGCTCCCTCCTGGAAGGAGGCAACCATAGTTGTCATACACAAGGAAGGCAAGGATCCCACTAAATGTGAATCATACAGGCCTATATCATTGCTAAATACAGACCTGCGTATACTAACAGCCATTTTAGCAAGACGTGTAAATAGAGTTATAACCCAAATTGTCCATCCGGATCAGACAGGGTTTATTACAGGAAGGAATTATGGAGATAATATCAGAAGATTGCTGAACCTTATAACCCACCCAGAAACACAGAAAGAGAAAGCTATGATATTATCGCTCGATGCTCAAAAGGCATTCGACCGAGTATCCTGGAAATACCTATTTCAAACATTAAAACGCTTTCACTTTGGCCCAAGTTTTATTAAATGGATCCAAATACTATACTCTAATCCACAAGCTGCTGTTAAAGTCAATGGGTTTTTATCAAATCGCTTTGTTCTGGAACGTGGATGTAGACAGGGTTGTTCCCTTTCACCCCTATTGTTTGATATCTGCATCGAACCATTAGCTCAACTCATTAGAGACAACACTAACATAAAAGGACTGACAGTAAGTGGAGAACATCATAAATTATCGTTGTATGCGGATGATGTTCTCCTATATCTAACTGAACCTGCAACTACAATTCCTCACTTAAAAGACCTTATTTCCAAATATGGGTTCCTCTCAGGTTATAAAATAAATATAGACAAAACCATAGCTATGGACATAAGTGGCAACATTTCACATACAGTTAAACTTCAGAGTGGATTTAAATGGCCAAAAGATGGTATTAGATATCTTGGCATTCAGGTTCCACTAATATTAAAAAACCTTTATTGTACAAACTACACACCTGTGATCCAGGATATCAGTAGGGATCTGAACCGCTGGTCAGCTCTTCCATTATCTCTGTTAGGCCGTATAGAAAGTATACGAATGAACATACTCCCTAAGCTTCTTTACCTGTTTCAGATGTTGCCAATTGATATACCTAAATCCACATTTGATAAATTAGATAAACTCATTTCAAAGTTCATCTGGCAAGGACGACGGCCAAGAGTCAGACTTAAAACACTACAACTTCCTAAATCCTATGGTGGTCTCAAACTCCCAAATCTTAGACACTACTTCTGGGCTGCACAGTTGAGACCCTTAACAATATGGATCCAGGATCTCTCAGACACACGCTGGTTAAACATAGAAAAATGTATGTGTGTTACCCCTTTACATGCCTTGCCTTTTATAGATTTTCCATTAAGAGACACTCAAATGGGCGAATGGACAAGAGTCACATTAACTACCTGGAGGAAAATAAAAGCATCATTCAGATTACCTAATACAATCTCAACATTAACTGACATTGGATATATGAAGGATTTTACTCCCTCTTATATGGATGCAGGTTTTAGGAAGTGGTCAGAACAGGGACTCACTAAGCTACATCAACTTATCAGAGGGAGAAGCCTGAAATCATTTGAACAACTAAAAGAGGAATTTACACTCCCAAACACTGATTTCTACAGATATTTACAATTAAGGACGTTCTTAACCAAACACAAAGAATGGAATAAAGTTTTGAGCCCCACTCCTGTTGAGGACTTTCTCTTAAAATTACAAACTGGAAACAAAAGTAAGAAGATTATAGGTCGTTTCTATCACATTTTTTCTGGTATGACTTTAAATAATACATCACAGATAAAAAGAAGATGGGAAATAGAATTGAATGAAGACATATCAGAGGACACATGGGATGAAATATGTACTGGGGCCCATCTCGTAACCAACTCCAATTCATGGAGAGAATTCAAATGGAAGGTAATAATGAGATTCTTCCGAACACCCGTCATAGTTGCTAAAATGGGCCCAGCATACTCTGATATATGTTGGAGAAATTGTGGTATGCAAATAGGCAACCATACCCATATATTTTGGACTTGTAAAAAATTAAAAACATTTTGGAAGGAAGTCTTCGGAGCTTTAGAAATGATTTTTCATCAAAAATTCACAGAAGATCCAATTGTGGCGCTACTGGGTCTAACACCAAAAGGCATTGATAGTAGAGCTAAAAAATATCTCTTACAAATACTCACCACAGCAGCTCTCAAATGTATAACAATTAAATGGCTAAAACCTGACCCTCCGACATATAGTAGTTGGACTGAGAAGGTTTTGGAAATTTATTATATGGAACGCATAACATACACCCTGAGACTACAGAAAGAGAAATTTATAAAAAGATGGAACCCTGCCATATCTGTATTGTTTCCTGGCTGAAGCTACTGCTTGTACATGCACGTCCAGGTGCATGATCTCACACATGCAGACATAAATACACACCCAAGAATTCCTTTTCTGACTCCTACCTCCTTTTGTTTTGTTTTTGTTTTTTTTTTGTCTGGATACTTACATACCTGTTATATGCTTATATGTACATATGTGCATGTGTGTATGTATGTATTTATATGAATGTGTTGGGGGGGGGGGTGTATGTATATATATATGTATATATATATATTTTACCCTATGACAGAGTCAAATTATATTCATATTATATATATTTTTTTCTGTATTATTATTATTATTATTATTATTATTATTATTATTATTCTTTTCATATTATTTTTATTTTTATTTTTCATTTTTAATTATTATTTTATTATTCTGCTTATCCTTGTAAACATATAGATACAGCTGTAAACAAAAATGAAAATTGAAAATATGTGAATTTTATTGTATACACTGTTGAATTTGAATAAAAACTAAGTTCAAAAAAAAAAAAAATACCTGTTCAACCCAACTCTGCTTCAGTCTGCAGTAATCCAAACTACACATATGAGTCTGCGTGAGAAAAGCAGTATCAGTTTTCAAATGTTTAAGGTGAGAAAGTATCCTGGTACGTTTAATTGGATGATTTAATCCCTTTACATTCCAGTTAGTGAAGTTAACTGAGAGTTCACCCCACATCCTTCAATCAGCCATGATTATCCAAATTAGAATGATTCTGCAGGCAAAGCATTATGTATATTTGGTGTGATATCAAATGGGCTCTGTAACTCCAACTCATATGATAAAGACAGAAAAGATACGTACAAACTGAAAAAAAAAATAGTGACAATAGAGACAAACAGCAGAGACAAACAACATTTGACAGGAAATGAAAACTTACTTCCTACTCCCAACGCTATCCTGAATGTTATACTTGACATCACTGTGATGTTCCTGAATAATGAACGGCCTGGGTGGCTCTCCTTCTTTGGGTTTAGGTGCCAGTGAACGGTACCCATGGTCAAGATGGCGGGTATCCTCCAAGTCCAATATCTCTTTAAGGACGGTCGTGCAGAATTACCCGTGGATTACCCACCCCCCACCTTCCTCAGTTCCAACAAGACAAATATTGTGGTGGTGACTGCAGCCCTTCAAGTCCAAGCACTTTTCTTTCAGAGCACTCATGTCTGACTTTAAGCCTTCCACTGTAGCTTCAAGAGCCATAACAGATGAACTCCACTCGTTAATGGAAAGCTCCAGGTCATCTATACACTTCGCATTTTGCGTGCTAGCAGACTGCAGGGCGCTAACACTACTATGTAGCACTTCGCGAATTGAGACTATTCCCTGGCAGTGGGCGACTGTTTGTGTATCCCTCTTTGTTCCTAACGTTTCAATGGCCATCATTATTTTATCCACTGAGCTCTGTGAAAAAAAAAAATTTTTAGGCCTCGTTTCTACAACAACACTTCAGCGTTTCACGCAAAACGCAAAAAACGCAGAGAAAAAAAATCTGTGTTCACACGGAAATGCTGATGGACTGAAAACGCTGTAGTATGCATGACAGGCCTGTAGGTGGCGATATAACTGTAGAGTCTTTTGGTAGCCTGACGCCAAATAAGAGGTGGGCTGATCATCTGGCGTATACCTTTATTAGATGTGACTTATCTGAGTGCAGAAGTGGAGGGACAGATGCACATTCTGCTAAAACAGCATTTCTGCTCTCAGATAATGAAGAAAAGAATAGACAAGAAGAGACAGTAATGGACCCAGGGGAAAGCCAGTCTAGCTCTGAGGATGATCAATCCAATCCAATCCAACTTTATTTGTTAAGCACTTTAAAACAACTTACATCGACCAAAGTGCTGTACGAGGATATGGAAGGCCCCAATGACTGGGTTTGCCTTGGGCCCCCAAATGACTAAATATGCCCCTGTGTAGGTGAGAGACTCTTGCTCTGCTCTGAGTGTGACAAATGATTTAAAATGAAGACTTGCCTGATGGTCTTATATCCCAGAGAGAAAGAATCATCAAACTGCAGTGAGGTGAACTGTAACAGGAGCTCAGTTTGAGTCACAGGTCATTTCTTTTAAGACTTTTTTTTTTGTATTATCTGGAGCAGAGCATTTCTGGTAAATACAAACTGCTTCTCTTTGTTTCTGTAGAGTTTCCTGCAGACGTCCAGCAGCTGGTGGTGATGAAAGAAGAGCTTCACCCTGAACAGCAGGAGGACTCTGAGCCCCCACACATTAAAGAGGAACAGGAGGAACTGTGGAGCAGTCAGGAGGGACTGGAGGATGCTGAGACCACCAAGTTCACATTGACTCCTGTCCCTGTGAAGAGTGAAGATGAGGAAGAGAAACCTCAGTCCTCACAGCTTCATCACAGACAAAGTCAACAGATGGAAACAGGAGCTGATGATGGAGAGGACTGTGGAGATTTAAAAGAAGCCAAAGAAAACCAGTTGGGTGTTAAAACTGCAGGAAACATTCTGGACAAGAAACTTATGACTGTGAAGAAACTACACGGATGCTCTGAGTGTGGTAAAACCTTCAAAACAAACCAGCATCTGGTCCGACACTTCAGAATCCATACAGGAGAGAAACCCTTCAGCTGCTGTCTGTGTGGGAGAAGATTTAACTTAAGAGAAAATCTATCCAAACACAATGTGATCCATAAAGGAGGGAAGTCGTTCAGCTGCTCCACGTGTGGGAAAAGCTTCATTCGTAAAGGAGATCTGACCCGACACATGAAGATCCACTTAGGAGTGAAACCATTCAGCTGCTCTGAGTGTGGTACGAGCTTCAACTTTAAACAGAACCTGACCAGACACATGAGGATTCACAGCCGACAGAAAGCCTCCAGCTGCTCAGAGTCTAGTCCAAGATTTCACCATACTGAGCAGACAGAGGGGGACTGTGGGGGACCAGAAATTGAGGTTAAGATTGAAGACTCTTCAGGAGCTGAGACTGAAGACAGCGGTGACTGGAGGGAGAGCAGAGAGCGTCAGTCAGGGTCAAACTCTGAGGAGTTATCAGGTTCCTGTTCGTTATATAATGTGATCTGGTGATGGGGAGAAACTACTTAGCTGCTCTTAGTTTGTGTTCCACTAGTTACCATCCATAGAGACTCAGAAGGACAGAAATTTGACTGTAATATTCACTGAAAAGACTGACACTACGACCCATAATATTGTCGACCAGGATGTAATTGTTGTTGTTTTTTTGTTGTTTTTTTTAAAGTATTTTCTATGATCATCCTATTCTGTGGCTGTTATTTATTTTCTCTGTTCTCTTGTGAAGCACTTTGGGACACAGTTTGAATGTATGAAAGCTGTTATAAAAGACTTCTAATGGTTTAAATGAACTCATAAACATGACTCTAAAAGTCTCAGCAGAGCATTTTTTTATATTAGTAATAAATTAAATTCTTTAAATTATTGTCCTTCACACTGATTCATTTATCTGTAAGCTTAACCTCACTTTTATTTTGAAGGGCAGATCAGCGCACAGGAAACAGTGCGATTGTTTCCGGGTGCGCTCGGTTTTCTCCGTTAGAGTACAATTAGCATGTAGCACTGAGCTAACAGAGGATCAGAGTGGTGGTGTAAAGTCCTGGGTGGTGTCTGTGGTCCCCCATGGTCTCTCAGTGGACTCCTGGATGTGGGTCTGATGTGGTCTGGGTCTGAGGATCTTAAAGGTTTGTTCAGACTGTGGCAGCTGCTCGCTGCGGCTCACAGAGACCTGACAGGACAAAGATCTGGATCCAGAGAAGAGGAGCTCCACCGACAGACAGACAGACAGAGAGAAGTGCTGGATGTGATGTTAACAGCTGAGAGGAAGCTGCAGGGAGCAGGTTGGTGGTTTCTGTCCTCTGCTCAAACCTGTTTCCTCTTCATGTTTCAGGAGCTCAGCCCAAAGCTAACGTTCAGAGAGAAACACAGCGGGTTAGCCGCAGCTAGCTCCTGCTAACACACACACACACTTTACTGGACCCAGACCCTCTGGACTCTCTCTACTGGAAGCTGGTCCACAGGTCTGCCTCAGGACTTTAACATTAGTGCTGAAAAACCACACACACACACACACACACACACACACACACACACATACACACACACACACACGCACACACACAGACTCACACAAACAGACTGTAATTCAAACAGTGAGACTTGAGTCCATGTGAGCAGATCTCAGTTCGTTCTCATCCAAACAACAAAAGAGGTTGTGTCCTAATGTGGTGGTTTCCACTACAGAGTCATGTCTGTTTTTGATGCAGGGCTGCCTGAAGATCTTTTCCATCCAGTCTTACTTTTGTTCCTTGCCCCTATAGATTGTGTTTTAGATTCTTTGAATCTTTCAGTAGTTTTATGTTCTGTAGATGATAAAATCAACTCATTCTGAGGATCATTATTCTCAAACTGTTGTTCTATTTGCTCACACAGTCTCTCACAGAGTGATCACAGACTCAGCCTGTCTGGAGAGACTCCTTTTATCCCCAGTCATGTGACTAATCTATTAGTCTTTAACCAGGTTAGTTGGGGATGCTTCTCCAGATGTTTTTAGTATTACATAACCTTTATTGTTTTGTTTTTCCTCAAACAGCTGGGGAGCAGATTTAAATGAGCAGATATTTGACAATCATTTAAAACATTTACCCTTTTGACTAGAATAACAGACCAGGTTTCTGTTGAAAATAATGTGATAAAGTGGGGTTGTCTGATAATTGGGGTTTAACTACTGACACATCCCGTTAGTTGTCTAGGGTCGCTACATGACTGCAACAGCAGAGGGCGCCAGCTTTTTGTTAGACCAATGACATCACTGTGACAGTGACAGCAGATGAAACACGGTGATCGTCCAGAGCAAAGTGGATCAAAAATTGGGCAAGTTAACAGACAACTGAGGTGAAGTTCTGATGCTAATTTTAAGATAATGATGTTCAACGCAGCAGAGACGTTAAACTACTGTCAGGCAGCCAAAATATATGGAGTTACAGGGTGTAATGTTTGAAGATGGAGAGTCCATAAAGACCGTCTGAAAAATACTATCTGTGAAAGAAAAGCTGAACTTCAATTTAAAAAAAATAGTTTTTTTAAGCAAAGTAAATTTTAGTATCAGAGTCTTTTCTGAAGATTGATCTTGAAAAGAGGGGGTCATCTTATAATCAGGGTTGTCAATATTCGGGTCAATACTGTGATACGTTTTCTTTTCCCTGTTTCATATTAAATGTGGACCTGTAGGGGGCAGTATGAGCAGAGCTAAACTGCATGTTTTTTTATGGAAACCACAGGCTCAGAGTCCTCCAATATCTCTGAATCTTATTCACATACAGCACTCAACAGTTCTCATCACAAAACATCAAATCTTTAACTATTTGAAGCTTTAGATATTAACCAACAGCTTCTCTATCATTTGTCTCTTCAGAGAGTCCTGCAGACATCCAGCAGCTGGTGGTGATGAAGGAGGAGCTTCACCCTGAACAGCAGGAGGACTCTGAGCCCCCACACATTAAAGAGGAACAGGAGGAACTGTGGAGCAGTCAGGAGGGACTGGAGGAGGCTGAGACCACCAAGTTCACATTGACTCCTGTCCCTGTGAAGAGTGAAGATGAGGAAGAGAAACCTCAGTCCTCACAGCTTCATCACAGACAAAGTCAACAGATGGAAACAGGAGCTGATGATGGAGAGGACTCTGCAGGACCAGGACCACACTCAGACTCTGATTCAGAGACTCATTCAGGACCAGACACTGTGGTCAAAATTGAACACTCGTCTGCTTCAGACACAGACGACAGTGATGGTTGGACAGAACCCAGAGAGCCTCTGTCAGGTGCAGACTCTGTGGTGAAACTTAACGACAAAAGGCCAAACATGGAGAAGAAACCCTTCAGCTGCTCTCAGTGTGACAAAACCTTCAAAAACAACTGGCTGCTGACCCGACACATGACCATTCACACAGAGGAGAAACCCTTCAGCTGCCCATTCTGCAGCATGAAGTTCAGTAGAAACTATAATTTGACCCAGCACATGTTGGTTCACTCAGGAGAGAAAGCCTTCAGCTGCTTGGAGTGTGGCAAGAGATTCGCTCAGAAGTCTAATCTGACCCGTCACATGGCGATACATGGAGGACAACAAGCAGTCAGCTGCTGTCAGTCTGCTGAGGAGCAGACAGATCCTCTGACCAACCACATCATGACTCATAACCAACAACTCTTCAGCTGCTCCGTCTGCAACAAACAATTCAGGAGGAAACAAGGTCTCACCAACCATCTGGTCGTTCACACCAGAGAGAAACCCTTCAGCTGCTCCGAATGTGATAAAAGATTTAACTATAAGTGTAATCTGACTCTTCACATGGCTCATCACAGAGGAGAGAAACCCTTCAGCTGTTCCATCTGTGAACAAAGCTTCTCCTGGCATCCACAGTTCAAAAAACACAAGTGTGTGGGAGAACAAGCTTCAGAGCTCAATCAGAACCAAACCGAGGAGCAAAGACAGGCAGGAGCAGATCAAGAGGACTGCTGGGAACCAGAACCAGACAGGGACTCAGATCCAGAGAGGAGTTTCGAGACTGAGGTCAGGACTGAGGACTCTTCAGAAACACTGACTGTAGTCAGAGATAATGATTGGAGGGAGACCACAGAGCATCAGTCAGATGCAAACAAAGAGAAAATCGCCACACCAATCAGTGATAAGAAAGTGTTCAGCTGCTCCGTGTGTCTGAAAATATTCAAAACCAAACAGAATCTGACCATGCATACAAGAATCCACACTGGAGAAAAACCCTTTAGCTGCTCCGTCTGTGGGAAGAGCTTCAACCGGAAAGGAAGTCTAAACTCCCACATGGTGCTCCATACAGAGAAAAAACCCTTCAGCTGCTCTGAGTGCGGGAAAAGATTCAACCACAAGTCTAACCTGACCTTTCACATGGAGCGTCACAGGGGAGAGAAACCCTTCAGCTGCTCAGAGTGTGGAAAAAGATTTTACAGAAAATATAGTCTGACCCTTCACATCGCACGCCACAGAGGGGAGAAACCCTACAGCTGCAGTGTGTGTGGACAGAGATTCTCCTGGTCTCCGCAGTTAAAGAAACATAAGTGTGGAGGAGGGCAGGCTTCAGCACTCGAACAGAACCAAGCTGAGACAGGAGCTGAAACAGAGGAGTTTAGAGGACCAGACCCAGCCATGACCCTTCAACCAAAAGATGAGACCGAGACTGAAGACTCCTCTGAGGTTCACATTGAAGTCACCTACGACTGTGGACAGACTGGAGAACTGCCCACAGAGGAAAACAATAATCTGATCTCTAAACCTGAGAGGAAAATTCTGAAGTGCTCTCAGTGCAGTAAAACCTTCACCTGGAAACATCAACTCAGCACTCACATGATTGTTCACACAGGAGAGAAACCATTCAGCTGCTCCGAGTGTCATAAAAGGTTCAACAGAAAGTCCAACATGATGCGTCACATGGCGAGTCACCGAGGTGAGAAACCCTTCAGCTGCTCTGAGTGTGAGAAAAGATTTACACTGAAAGCTCATCTGACCAGACACATCATTACTCATGTGGGAGAGAAACACTACAGCTGCTCCCAGTGTGGGAAAAGATTTCATAAGCAAGAAGGTCTCAGTCTGCACATGTCCGTTCACACCGGAGAGAAACCCTTCAGCTGCACCGTGTGCACTAAATCCTTTAATCGAAAAGAAAACCTGGTCAGACACAGAAAAGTTCACATGGAAGAGAAACCGTTGATCTGTTTAGAGTGCGGAAAAAGATTTGCTCAGAAGTCTGATCTGATGTATCACATGTCCCGCCACAGAAAGGAGAGACCCTTCATCTGCTTAAAGTGTGGTAGAGGATTTAACTGCAAAGGAAGTCTGACCAAACATCTTTTAATCCACATGGAGGAGAAACCTTTCAGCTGCTCCGTTTGCGGTAAAAGGTTTAAACGTAAAGATCAGCTGATCCCACACATGCTGGTTCACACCAGAAAGAAGCCGTTTCACTGCTCTGAGTGCGGGAAAAGGTTCAACCACAGATCTAACCTGACGCTCCACATGGCTCATCACAGAGGAGAGAAACCCTACAGCTGCTCTGTGTGTAACCTGAGATTCACCTGGTACAGACAATTCAAAAGACACAAGTGTGCTGGGGGTCAGGAGTCAAAGAGCTGTGGAGGACCAGTACTATCTGGAAACTCAGACACAGGTTTACAGCCTGAGATTGAGGTCAAGATTGAAGACTGTTCTGAACCTGAGGCCGAGGTCAGCCAGGATTATTGGAGGGAGTCAGGAAACAGAGATCAGGTTTAAACTCTCTGAGAGACTTATTCCATCCTTAAGGTGATGAAACCTTTTCAAACAGTCTTCTCCTGAAGATCCACAGAGACATGTTTTAAGCAGACTGGATCAGGATCTGAAGACCTAAACCCAGAGACAGAGGGTTTAAAGCAACACATGACCCAAAAAGAGCAGAGCTGGAAGATCCTAAACCTGGATTATAATCTAGGAGTCAGAAGAGGAAGTCTGGGACAGTTTTTTCCAGCAAATTCAAATTCACTCCAGATCCAGAGACGGACTCCACCAAACAAACAGATACATAGCTAGATGGACTGATTGATTCTTACCATCTGATAGAAACATAAACAACCCATGAAACAGAAACAGTAGAAATAGAGATGAAAGGAGAACAGTAACAGTTATGGAACGTGTTTCAGTGAGATGTGGTCTTAATCTGTTTTTAAAAATGGAGCATAAATAAACTTTTAAACTCTTCTCATATGAAGGTCACTATCAAGAACCAGGACTCTACACCAACTTTTCTCATGACCTGAAAAACACTTCATCCCATCTCACATCATCTTTGATCGCTCTTTGTGGCCTGAACTGAAGATAGAAATCATCATGTCTGTTGTTCTTCTTTCAAAGGAGGTCAAAAAAACATTGGTGCAGCAGATTCAGCCTCTAGGACATTTATTGTGAACGGATTTAACAACTGTTGAAGTTAAGTTTGTCAGATTTTCTGCTTCAAAGTGAAGATTTGCTGTTTTTTTATCATTTATTGCAGTGAGTCTTTGAGTTTGGCTGTGAAACATGAACAGTCAGAGTTTTAAAGGATGACAGACTGAAGATCTCTGATCATCATCACAAACACGTTCTCTATCATCCAGTGAGGAGCAGACAGTTTCTCTGTATGAATAAAGACCAGTGATTACATCTGAAGTTCGGTCTTTGTGTTTTGATTCATCAAACAAAATATTTACAGCTTGGTACCTAAGAAATCTCAAACAGCAGAAATGTGTTGAAAACATCTCTTCACTCTGTCAATTTATCCATCTTTACTTCAACAGCACCACACTGGTCACAGGTGATGTCTGGTTGTTCCATGTTTGATGAGTCAGAGTCCTAACTTGGATAAGAGAACACTTCTGATGAAATTAAGTCTTTTTAAGTTCCATCTGAATTTACTGTGACACGTGGATTTACATCCCCATTCCAGTGAAGTCAGGACTTGTGTGTGATGTTAATAAAAACAATACAATGATCTGCAAATCCTGTTTAACCTATATGCAACTGAATACAATACAAAGACAAGATAGTTATTGTTCAAACTGATACACTTTATTGTTAAACGTTCCTAAAAAGTTGGGACAGGGTCAACAAAAGACTGGGAAAGTTGAGGAATGCTCCAAAAACACCTTTTTGAAACATTGCACAGGTGAACAGGTTCATTGGAAACAGGTGAGTGTCATGATTGGGTATAAAAGGAGCATCCCCGAATGGCTCAGCCCTTCAGAAAAAAAGGATGGGGCAACTTTGTGAACAACTGCGTGATCAATTAGTCCAACAGTTTAAAAACAATGTTTCTCAACGTACAATTGCAGAGAATTGATGGATTTGATCATCTACAGTCCATAATATCATTAAAAGATTCAGAGAATCTGGAGAAATCTCTGCACGTAAGCAGCAAGGCTGAAAACCAACACTGAATGACCGTGACCTTTGACCCCTCAGGCAGCACTGCATTACAAACCAACATCATTGTGTAATGGATATTACCACGTGGGCTCAGGAAGACTTCAGAAAACCATTGTCAGTTAACACAGTTCATCACTACATCTACAAGGTCAAGTTCAAACTCTACCATGCAAAGACAAAGACATATATCAACAACACCCAGAAACACCGCCGGCTTCTCTGGACCCGAGCTCATCTGAGATGGACTGACACAAAGTGGAAAAGTCTGCTGTGGTCTGACGAGTCCACATTTCAAATTGTTTTTGTAAATCATGGACGTGGTGTCCTCCAGGCCAAAGAGGAAAAGGACAATCTGGATTGTTCTCAGGTCAAAGTCTCAAAGCCAGCATCTGTGATGGTATGGGGGTGTGTTAGTGCCCATGGCATGGCTAACTGGACCATCTGTGAAGGCTCCATTAATGCTGAAAGGTACATACAGGTTTTGGAGCAACATATGCTGCCATCCAAGCCACGTCTTTTTCAGGGACGTCCCTGCTTATTTCAGCAAGACAATGACAAGACACATTCTGCACCTGTTACAACAGCGTGGCTTAGTAGTAAAAGAGTGCGGGCACTAGACTGGGCTGCCTGCAGTCCAGACCTGTCTCCCATTGAAAATGTATGGAGCATTATGAAGCTCAAAATACAACAACAGAGACCCTGGACTGTTGATCAACTGAAGTTGTTCATCAATCAAGAATGGTAAAGAATTCCACCTCCAAAGCTTCAACAATTAGTGTCCTCAGTTCACAAACACTTATTGAGTGTTGTTAAAAGGAAAGCTGATGGAACACAGTGGAAACATGAGCCTGACCCAGCTTTTTAGGAACGTGTTGCAGCCATCAAAGTCAAAATGAGAGAATATTTGCAACAAAACAAAAAAGTTTATCAGTTTGAACAAGAAATATCTTGTCTGTGTGGTGTATTCAGTTGAATATAAGTTAAACAAGATTTACAAATCACTGTATTCTGTTTTAATTTACGTTTTACACAACGTCCAAACTTTATTGGAATTGGGGTTGTATAGCTAAACCCCATAAATGTTACCTTTATAAGGATACCAAGATAGCACAAATAAAGCTTTTTGTTTCAGATAAACCTGATTTATTCTTAGCATATGACGAGCAAACATCAGGTCAGTGTAAACATGTTTGAAGTTTTTCTGCAGAAATCTTTTACCGAGCCGTTCATTAAAGGGTTGATTCCTTCCTCAACAGGAGCCTGAAGGGATATAAATCTTAAAAACATCAGCAAAAGATTTTTGTGAAACTGAAGTTTGTCCAAAGACTTGTTTAATAATAGTATTAATAAAAAAGAACAGTCAGCTGAGTTTAGAATCAGGAGATACTTTTATTGATAACAGAGAAGAGTAAAAATCTTCAGAGCCTGGTCAGGGATCACAGCTGGACTCTTTAAACCGTCTATGCACTCACACTTCCTGTGTAAACACTTCATTTAGTCATCTTTAAGACAGAGGAGCTTTTTCTCGTCATGTCACATCTCAGCCTTCAGAACGATGTTAGATAAATCCTCTGGAGGATAGAGCAGAGTGAGCAGACTGATTTATATATTTAGGGACAGCCTGATGGTTTCCCTCTGATGTGAACTAGCAGATTTTGACCACGATGTAAGGTAGCTCCTCCCCGTGATGCTCCATGTGATCTGCCTGACCCTCTGAAGGGGGTTTCTCTCTCGTGTGGTTTTTCATGTGTTTAGCCAGATAATACCTTCCTTTCAACCTTTTCCCGCACACGGTGCAGATGAACGGTTTGTCTCTACTGTGAACGGACAGATGCTGGGACAGATTTCCTTTACTCTTGAATATTTTTCCGCACTCAGAGCAGCTGAAAGTCCTCTCTTCTCTGTGAACAGACATGTGTTGGTTCAAACTTCCTCTACTTTTAAATATTTTATCACACTCAGGACAGCTGAAGGACTTCTCTTCCATGTGGACCAACATGTGCCGGGTCATACTCCCTCGACAGTTGAATGTTCGGGCGCACACGGAGCAGCTGTAGGGTTTTTCCCCTGTGTGAATGATCATGTGTTTGGTCAGGTTTCCTTTACAGTTAAAACTTTTGCCACACTCTAAGCAGCTGTACGGTTTCTCTCCTGTGTGAACTACCATGTGAGCCGTCAGGTGACCTTTCCTTTTGAATATTTTACCGCACTCGTAGCAGCTGTGTGCTCTGTCTGTCGAATCTGTGATGGTCTCCTGAGGGTTTACACCTGGCTGTTGATCCCAAAACTCATCCACATCTTCAGTCTCAGGCTCAGAGGAGTCCTCAATCTTCACCTCAATCTCCGGCTGCGAGTCCATCCCTGGATCCAGATCTGGTCCTCCACAGTCCTCCTTATGATCCAACCATTCAGTGTGTCTGTGATGAGGCTGTGAGGACTGAGGTTTCTCCTCCTCCTCTTCGCTCTTCACAGTGACCACAGTGAAGGGGAGCGTGTTGGAGTCGACCCCGTCCCAACCCTGAAGCTGCTCTCCCTCCTGACTGCTCCACAGTTCCTCCTGTTCCTCTTTAATGTGTGGGGGCTCAGAGTCCTCCTGCTGCAGACTGGAGCTCCACTCCTGCTGCTCTGGAGGCTCTTCTTTCATCACCACAAGCTGCTGCACCGCTGCAGGAAGCTCTACAGAAACAGAGAGAAGCATCAAAACCAAACTTTGGAGGGTGATTTTTAAGAGTTCTGTTTCCAGTTTGACCCCAAAGTCACATTTTTACTCACATAACACTTTTAAAGAACAACTGATGACTTTCGGAGAACGACTTCTGAAACAGACAACGACAGTCTTTTCTGCTTCCATCGACAGTTATTAACTTCTCAGCAGTTAGTGAGCATGTGAGCATGGTGTCATTAATCTGAATCTTTTCATCTCTGGGTTTATTGTGGACCACCTTCAGTAAAGATTCTGTGCTCTGCTCAATAAATGATGAAGAAGAGATAAATCATTCTTCGTCTTCACAAACAGAGCAAAGATAGACGCATCTGGGCAGCGTTCAGCCTCTTAAAGCTGAGGGTCTCATTTATGAAAGTATAACCAGACAGATCCTGAAGACTGAAACTGAGTTTCTGATTAAATAAAATCAAAGATGTCTGAGGACATTACTCATTAGATTAAAATCCTCCAGGCTTCCTGACGCTCAGAGGACGGGCTTAAAAACCTCTCTGCTGAGTCTCTCTGTGGCTCAGCTCTCCATAAATACTGAATACATGCTCAGACCTCATTAAGAAACCAGCTCAGATCTGTTCATCAGGTGACCGCAGTCAGCTGTTTCTACAGAGGTGTCTCTTCATGAGGTGAGCTCTGAAGGTGAAGCTGCTGAGCTGTAATCCAGGCTGCCTCAGGTATGACAGCTGTGATTGGTCCAGGTGAGCAGGTCTCAAATATTACAGTGATAGTATATGATATCTGACTGAGCCTAAAAAGCTGTTTTTATCAGGAGCTGGTTAAAAACAGATAAAGAGCTGACTGTGTCTAACACACTGTGTGAGGATCGTGGTCTCTCTGAGTCTTCTTCAGTGAGTACCTTTATTTTTCAAATCTTCACAGAAACTAAAACACAAACCTGGTCCCTGCAGATTCTCTCCAGCTGCTGAAATCACATCCAGCGGTTTTCTCTGTCGGTGGAGCTCCTCTTTGTGTCCGGGCGGTGCTGAGTCGCTGCAGGCTGTGGGGGAAAGGTTCCCCCTGAAGGACTCTTGAAGACCGGACATCCTCCTCCGAACCAGGACCACAAATCGGACCCAAACTCTGAATAAGGATCAGTATTTCTCTCCTGTTTCACCATCAAACATCTCTACAAGATAACACTCAGAGGACCGGAAACACTTCGCTCCTCTCTCCGCTGTGGGATTTGATTGGCGGATGGAAACCAGCTTAAAGAAGCATTACCGCCACCTACCGGACCGGAGCGTGAAGCGGCAGAAAGAGGGAATTACACCTAACGAAAAACAAAGTATAAAAATAAAATAAAGTCAAATAATAAGTTAATTAAAAATGAATATAGAACTTTTCAAAATAGTGTTACAAAGTGCTTTAGAAACAAAACTGAAATAATAAAAAGAGAAATGTTCGGAGGACAAGATTGAAACTACAGAAATAATAGAACAGAATACAACAATTTTAAAAAGGCTTCAAATAAGCACCAGATAAAAGGAAATAAAACATCATCAAAATAAAAACAACAAAAGATTAAAGGTCCTCCCCATGATACAGCCTGAGCATCAAATAATTATGAATTAAAAGATAGCGGTTTCAAAAATAAATGAAAAATGATTATAAAAAAATTACTTTATCACAGTAACATATAAATGGAATGAGTTAAATCTTTAACTTCATTCTATCAAATAATCCTGTCCCGCATGTTCTGAAGTGTATTTCCAAGAATCGAATATGTCTTTGTTCCTCCAAACACTGAAACCTTCTGTAATAAGCATCACGCTCAGTTTCAGGCTGAGGACAGGAGCCCGTGTCCCTCTGTTGGTCCTCTGAAGGTCGACGTGACGACTTCCTGTGTTTGATACCAGTAATATCTTCAGGAGCTTCCCATGAAGGATACAGTGTGATGTGCTTTGCTGGTTTAGTGTCATGAACCTGCTGTTTTCCACTGTTGGTGTAGATATGTCTCATGTTAGAGAGAATCTAAACTCAGAGCCAGATGACCTCACCATGAGCACCTCTGCCTCTGTGAAACTGATCCTCTTACAAGAACAATAAAACTCTCAAAAACAACTGATGGTCTGATGCAAAAGCTTTATTTCTCTTAAAAATGATCTGTTACATTTCAGAAATCAAATACTGGGAAATAACAGCAGGTCCCAAAGAAAGTTCGGGATGGATGAAGAAGAGCATAGAGAAAAGAAACCTCTAGTTCTGAGGCCCACAGTGAATAGACAGCTCTGACAATAAGACGGGGTGATGCTTCAGATGCTCTCCTGTGATCCACAGATGAGCTTTCACTGCAAGGAAAAAAGACACTGTTCTAAAATAAACCCACACAGGCCGACACCAACTGAAGATTGAGAGTTTGCCTCAGACTGACGAACTGATGGAGGAGGTCATGAAACACACACAGCTATCTGCAGAGAGGAAATGCTAGTTGGCACTGATTCACTACTTTCTGTTCGGGACAGTCGAAGGATTAGAAAAGAAGGGAACGTACAAGTCACCCCCTCTAACAGTGAGTTATCCTGTGAGGAATACAGAACATCACATGCTGTGACCAGACAAAACAACTCAGTATGGACAGAGAAACAGGAATATAAAATAGGGTTGCAAAAGGAAGGTGACGTGACGTGGTGTGTTCATGGCTGCTTGAATGATGAACTGGGAATGACTTACTGACAATACCAGCTTTATATACCCCCAGAATGTTGAAATTGATGCCATTGGTATTGGCCCCAATAAGTAAGGCTCACTGTACACAGTGAGATCATTACATGGAAACACTAAATGAGGTGTGTCTATCACCCTCATACAATTGGCTCCCTATCCCAAAAATCACTGAAGTCAAACAAACACCCTATGTATGACATCCACTGAGGACCTCAGTGTGAGTAGTGTAAATACAAACCACATGGAGTGACAGGGAACACTTCTGCTTGTGCTGACTTTCTATATGGGCACAGAGTTAGAGTAAGATGATTACACTCACTGTAAACTCTGGTCATTGATCATAGTAAGTGTGGAATTAGTTTTCTCCAGTAACTGTGTCTTATGTGCTGGGTTGGGGCGGAACTCTGCCATGCACAATGCAGGGAGCTGAGAATTGTAAATGGCAAATACCTAAACAAGCTCTGTCTCTTATTAATTTAGACCACGATGTGATCCTACTTAGAGTGTGAGATCAGTCACAGGAGCAGCTCCCGAGCAGCATCAGGTGACCAGTATGACCAAGAAAAAATGTTAGTCGCACTCTTAAAAATTTTGGTCGCATGTACAAGAGCCCTGTAGAATTTAATGTACAATGGAATAGAATAAATCATGATTTTGAAGACATGGCAGCTTTTGTTTTGGCTTGGTGGTGTGCCACGATCATGGGGCGGAAACCCTGCCATATAAAGCACTCCCAGATCATTTTTAAATATAAGATTGAACGTAGAGGACTGAGCTGAGAAACATATTCGAAGCTCCACAGTCACTAACACAGAATCTGTAACATGTTGCAATGTATGTTTTTTAAATTATTACATCCCCACCCTCTCAAAAATCATACTGATTTGGAAATGATTTGGCGGCCCATGTGAAATACCTTCACAGCCCTCAGGTTGGGAATCACTGCTCTAGATGTTGAAAAGTCAAGGCAAGTCCCAGATCCAGTCACTTCCGTGACAGACCACCACTGGAACAGTGAACTGGAACTTAACCTGCTGATGCATATCCCGACCTCTACAAGCCTCAGCTGTGGCTCACAGAAGAACAGGTGGCTCACCTGGCAGACACCATCCTAATATTTACCACCTGCCACAGTCTGCTGCAAACAGGCTCCTTACAGTTAACTCTATTGGAGCCTTACAGGCCTTGGCTTTGAATGTTTATTGATTGGCCACCAGTAAAAGAATATATATACAGTGTGGGAAATAAGTATTCGATCCCCTGCTGAATTTGTAATTTTGCCCACTTACATAGAAATTAACACACTCTAATTTTCATAGTTGTTTACTGTTTATAAGGATAGACAGAATAGTATATAATACTTATAAACAGTAATCAACTATAAAAATTAGAGTGTGTTAATTGTTAATTTCTATGTAAGTGGGCAAAATTACAAATTCAGCAGGGGATCAAATACTTATTTCCCACACTGTATGTATATATATATATATATATATATATATATATATATATATATATATATATATATATATATATATATATATATATATATATATTAGGGCTGTCACTCTAGTGCATTAATTAGATTAATTAATTACACCACAAATTAATGCATTAAAAAAATTAATCACGATTAATCATAGCACACAAACATTTAGATATTGTCCAGCTGGAGGACCCGTACATGGCAGTGGCACATCAGTTCACTCATGCGTCTCTAGTCAAACCAAACAAAACCCAGGTGACAACAGGAACAGCATATTTAAGACTCAGTCTTATTCTATTTTTGAATTTATTTATCAATATTTGTACTACATTCTTTAATAATGCATCAGGCCTAATTGGTTTGCTGGATGTCCTCGACCTTTTTCTTATTTTGAATTTGATTTATGAAACACACTTAAAGTGTAATTTGAGTTGTCTGATTGAGTTTAGAATTTTCTGGACAAGTTGCCCTAACTTTGGTTTTATTTATTCACCAATAAAAATGTGGATTTACAAATCTTCACTTCTTAGTATATTCATTTGATTAGTCATGCACTACAATTTTATAATATCCTAGAATTCAAATTCTTTATTTTGGTACTTTAAGCAGATATGAGATTAAAATGAGATTAATTAGATTAATTAATTATAAATAAGGAAATTAATTAGATTATTTTTTTAATCGTCTGACAGCACTAATATATATATATATATATATATATATATATATATATATATATATATATATATATATATATATATATATATATCTTGTCTTATATTCATATTTTGGTGTAAAACCCAAATGTTTCCAGTCTACAGCAGAAATAAAGGAATGGGCCACATTGTTCCAATACTTTTGGAGGGGACGGTATAAATAAATAAATAAATAAATAAATAAATATCCAATCTTTTTATTATTTGTTTTATTTTATTTAGAATGGCTGAAACAAGCTTCCATGAGCGAGCAAAGTCTTTTTCTTAATGTTTTTGTTTTGTCATGCTAATTTTATTTCTATTTAATGTATTTCCTGTCGGCTAAAGTCTGTCTCGTCTGTCTGGAATCCTCTTAAAGGGGACGCGTCGCTGTCTGCCGCTGCAGGAGACATCAGATGGGAGGAACATCTTTGAAAAATGGTTCTCAAACTTCACAGCCAGAACAAACCGGCAGGACAGCGAGCCGGCAGCTCGGTCACAGACTGTTCTGTTGAAGGCTGAAGTGTCCACTAAACACGGTGAGTTAACTGTCAGCAGTGCATCACGGTCTGTGGAGCCAGCCGGCTGAGCTAACAGCAGCTATCAGGCTAACGGTGTGATGAGAGTCTGAAGCTGTGACGGTTTGTTTTTGCTTCTCTGTGTGAAAGGAGGAGAAACCTGTCGGCTAAACATCCCCACAGCATCACTGCTCTGACTGTCAGTCCGCAGCTTTGCCTTCTGGACGTATCATCTAAAAGTGTCTGAATTTCCGCTGTTGATTTTCTCTCTGATAACAGCAACAAAGTGCTTCGGGCCAGAGGCGCGTCAGGAAGGGGGCAGAGGTGACATGGCCCCTTTCATATCTGATCAACCAACTCAGTTGCTTTTTCTGACATCCGTGACTTTAATTGTCTCCTTTCCTTGTCAGTTGTGTTCTGAAATCAACTATTTGGACCATGTTGTAACTTAACGCTTGAAGTTTAAGTGCAATGAAGTTGAGCAAGTTTTATGTCTTTGGGAGCTGCAGGAAAACAGTTTGCACATTTAATTCACAAAACAGATGCACAGAAGAGGAAGCAGTTTGTTGAACGTAGGGTAAAGCAGATCAGAACTGGTAGAAATTGAATATATTCACTGTTTTTAATCATGTGACTTTTTCATCTCGACCACCATCAGGTGCTTAAAATCAATTGGCAAAAACCACTGCTCAGATGAAAATCACTCATTTTTCTGCAGACAGAAAGCAGTGTTACTTAAATAAATTGGAAATATCAAATATCAGCGCCTCATTTGCCACTCAGTGACTTCACTGGTGTTTTTTCCTTATTTATATCACTGTCGTCCACAGCCGTTCTTAATAACAGGAAACCCCCTAATGTAAGAGCACTGAAGCTTACCTCACTTTACTTCACAATTAGTTAATGATCCTGAAGTCCAGCATGCTAAGTAATAAAAGCTGTTCTCATAACTGTAATTAGGATTATTTCATTTTGTATGATTTAATTTAATTATGCTCAGTGCAGCTGTAAAACAGCTTGAGGTCTGCTTGAAAAAAACCATCATGTTAGTGAAAGAGGTCAGACGGCTCACTTTGCTTTACTGTTGTTACAGCCCACAGCTATGACGGAGGATTATGGCCACGTTAAGGATTACATTTTTTTTTTATTTGATTTTTAAGAACCAAATCCTAAATTCATGAAAATAAATGTGTAGAGTTTGGAGGATAGAGTCATAAATTAAAGAGTGATGCATTATAACGAGAAAGAAGTCGTGATTACAAGCTCAGGTTAATCCGTGAATCATCTGTGAAGTGACAGCTAAAGAAGAACCGTGGATTAAAGTCCTGATAATCAGCAGATCATCACACGCCATCACACCGTCATGTGATTCTGATGTGTTATAGACTGAACACTGAGTTACTTTTGGAAGCTGTGAAGTTTAAGATGCTCCATGATCCTTATGGTAGCTCCTCTGATCGCCTCCTTCAAAATAATGCCCAGATTAAATGAACATTAGGATTATTACAATTTGTCTTTAACAAATCTCCCAGGTCAGTCCTCAAGACGAAACCACAAGTGCTGTGTGACTGCATGTGAAACCCATGAATATGATCATAAGTATATTTACATTAGTGTATAATTCCCTGAAATTGAAATTAACTTTGTTTTGCTATCTTCTAAAGAGTGTTTGTATTAACAGTGTGCCGTCTCGTCCCCTTTCTCTTTATTGTAACACATAACAGATAAACTGGACTTTATTCAGCTGAAAATTTGCCATTTGTAGGAGTAAGAAGAAGAATGGTTGTTGTTCTGCTTTAAAGAATGTGTCTTGATTTCTGTATTTTCAATCCTAAAAACATGACAAACAGAGAATTAAATGTATCATTTATTACAGGAGCTCCTTGTCCTCGATGTTATGTGGACATTTCCCGTTGATAACACCAAGTGTTCCAGTTTATTATAAAGTTTAAAAATATACTGATGATTCAACATAACTATATGGTGATACAGATTATACAGATTAATAATCCATGCTTCAATGGGCTGACAGACTTGAACCTACTCAAAGCGTGACATGATGGTAATTGTAAGTTCTGTGATATAAGTAATGTGCGTATCGTTGACTGTGTATTGCACAGAGTGACGGGCAGGAGGAGGAGCCGGCTGCACAAAGACACGCTGTGACTGAGGCTGAGATCTAACAAAGACTCTTCAAGTAGACACTTGAAGAGGTTTTCAGCTGCACAAGGCTGTCCAGTGCTTGACTGTCTCAAGTGGGGATAATTTGCAGTGTATTCTGGGTAAATTTAGTGTCTTTTCTTGTGAAATTGAGCCAGTAGCTCACTAGATTGGCTCCATCTCCCTGCTCCATGATGAAAGTTGACTATCCCAATAATCCAGCATCAATCAACAAAGTGATGTTTAATCCAGGTTGTCAGTGTGTTGTATCGATCAGTACTTCAAACTTGACCCTTCAAAACTCCCTCCCCTCCTCCCTCCTCCCCCCACCCCTCACCCAGATGCAGTCTCTGCCCATGGAAGTGGGAAGCAGCAACAGCTCAGCCCCTGGAGACACATCCAGCTCAGTGGTGCAGGTTAGCTTCCCTGGAGCTCAGACCTCAGTGCTGGACAGCTTGAACCGCCAGAGAGAGGAAGGCCGGCTGTGTGATCTGTCCATCCACGTCCAGGGACAAGTGTTCAAAGCCCACCGCTGCGTACTGGCCGCCTCCTCACCCTACTTTCATGACCAGGTGGGAGTTTTGTGCTGCCGTGACAGCTGTTTTAAAATCTGTATTAGCATATGAAAGCTGCATGGAGTCTCTGCTGTAAATTTATATTCAGAGAATGGAGACAAAGTGGCCCTACGAGAAGCCGTGCCTTTAGAGCAGCTGCATTAGATTGGTTTTATTTGTCTCACTTTTAAAGCATTAACAGCTCTTTTTGGTCACGGTAATCTTAGAAAACCATGGATGTTATTGTGCACTCTGAAGAGTTTACTTGATCAGTACATTTGATCTTCTTTTCTAATGTGGGGCTGATCTAACTTTAAAATGAGAAATACAAAACCCAAAACCAGTGAAGTTGGCACGTTGTGTTAATCATTGATAAAAACCGAATACAATGATTTGTAAATCCTTTTCAACCTATATTCAGTTGAATACTCAACAAAGACAAGATATTTAATGTTCCAACTGAGAAACTTTATTTTCTTTTGCAAATAATCATCAACTTAGAATTTAATGGCAGCAACACGTTCCTAAAAAGCTGGTTCAGGCTCATGTTTCCACTGTGTTCATCAGCTTTCCTTTTAACAACACTCAATAAGTGTTTGTGAACTGAGGACACTAATTGTTGAAGCTTTGGAGGTGGAATTCTTTACCATTCTTGATTGATGAACAACTTCAGTTGATCAACAGTCCGGGGTCTCTGTTGTTGTATTTTGTGCTTCATAATGCTCCATACATTTTCAATGGGAGACAGGTCTGGACTGCAGGCAGGCCAGTCTAGTACCTGCACTCTTTTACTATGGAGCCACACTGTTGTAACAGGTGCAGAATGTGTCTTGTCATTGTCTTGCTGAAATAAGCAGGGACGTCCCTGAAAAAGACGTGGCTTGGATGGCAGCATATGTTGCTCCAAAACCTGTATGTACCTTTCAGCATTAATGGAGCCTTCACAGATGGTCAAGTTAGCCATGCCATGGGCACTAACACACCCCCATACCATCACAGATGCTGGCTTTGAGACTTTGACCTGAGAACAATCCAGATTGTCCTTTTCCTCTTTGGCCTGGAGGACACCACGTCCATGATTTACAAAAACAATTTGAAATGTGGACTCGTCAGACCACAGCACACTTTTCCACTTTGCATCAGTCCATCTCAGATGAGCTCGGGTCCAGAGAAGCCGGCGGTGTTTCTGTGTGTTGTTGATAGATGTCTTTGTCTTTGCATGGTAGAGTTTGAACTTGCACTTGTAGATGTAGTGATGAACTGTGTTAACTGACAATGGTTTTCTGAAGTCTTCCTGAGCCCACGTGGTAATATCCTTTACACAATGATGTTGGTTTTTAATGCAGTGCTGCCTGAGGGGTCAAAGGTCACGGTCATTCAATGTTGGTTTTCAGCCTTGCTGCTTACGTGCAGAGATTTCTCCAGATTCTCTGAACCTTTTGATGATATTATGGACTGTAGATGATGAAATCCCTGAATTCCTTGCAATAGCTCGTTAAAAGATGTTGCTCTTAAACTGTTCAACAATTTGCTCACACATTTGTTCACAAAGTGTTGACCCTCGCCCCATCCTTGTTTGTGAATGACTGAGCATTTCAGGGAAGCTGCTTTTATACCCAATCATGGCACCCACCTGTTCTCAATGAACCTGTTCACCTGTGGGATGTTCCAAGTGTTTGATGAGCATTCCTCAACTTTCTCAGTCTTTTTTGCCACTTGTGCCAGCTATTTTGAAACATGTTACAGGCATCAAATTCCAAATGAGCTAATATTTGCAAAAAAAAAACAAAGTTTACCAGTTCGAACGTAAAGTATCTTGTCTTTGTTGTGTTTTCAACTGAATATAGGTTGAAAGGGATTTGCAAATCATTGTATTCTGTTTTTATTTATAATTTACAAAAGGTGCCAACTTCCCTGGTTTTGGGTTTTGTACCACAGGATGGATCATCATCAGCTTAGTGGAGTTTCCTCTGTGACATGACTCAAGGTCTTCTTGCTCGAGAAGCTCTGTTTTAAAGGCTGTTAATTGCTGAGGACACATTTTTGGATTTGAAGAGGCATGAAGTATGTGTAGGAACATAAAGTTCCAACACATACTTCATGTGTAGATCTGATCTGTGATCTGTTTTATCTGAACCCCAAAATATACTTCCAGAAGATAATGTACGAACAGTGAAAAACATGAACTAGACAAAGGTTCCTGGTTCCTTCATGGTGTGTCATTCCTCTCCCAGGTACTACTGAAGAACATGTCCACAGTCTCCATCCCAGCTGTAATGGACCCGTTGGCCTTTGAGAGCGTGCTGAGCTGCGCCTACACCGGTCAGCTCCAGATGCTGCGTGAGGACATCGTCAACTACCTCACAGTGGGCAGCGTGCTGCAGATGTGGCACATTGTAGATAAATGCACTGAGCTGCTCAGGGAGGGCCGTGCAGGAGCAGGGAGCAGTGGAGGAGGGGGCGGTGTGCCGGATGGAGCCGGTACCAGAGGAGGTGGAGGCTCAGCTAACCTCGGGTGTAGCAGCAGCAGCAACGGTGACGGCGATGCAGGTGGGGATGATGGAGCTGGAAGCAATGGTGGAGTTGGTTCAGGACAAGCTAAGGTGGAAGGGTCCAACGAGCCCCAGAGAGCCTCCCAGGCTCCCAGCCGGCTGTCGGTGAGTGAGAGCCAGTCCCCCAGCAGCACCAACTACTTCAGCCCCAGAGACGGGAGCAGCTTCGGAGGGAGCGGGGCGGCTGCAGCTGGAGCTTCAGGAGACGCAGGCGGAGCCAGCAACACCCCCAGCTACTGCACCCCCTCTGGAGGAGAAGAAGGATTTCTTATCGAGGGAGAGGAGGAGGAAGTAGAGGAGGAAGAGGAGGAGGTGTCGTACCACCAAAGGAAGAGAGTAAGAAGAGGAGGAAGTGGAAGGAGGAAGAAAACCAGCTCTGTGTCGGAGCAGGAAGTTGGGGTCAGCGACAGCTTTGGTGTGTCGTCCTATCAGGTGAGAAGTTAGGCTTGGTTAAAGTAAAGAAACTTTGACCCAACAACCTTTTTATTTTCATGTTTTAATAACCTGGAGCTTCAGTATTACAACTTTTTAAATCACATTTAACCCTTTAACACCCGAGCCTCAAAATGCCTTCCTGAACCTTTTTGCTTATTTTGACTATAAAACAGTCCAAAAACATCCTGTGAGTAAAAGCGTTGGAACTTTCAATATTTGGAGCTATTTTCAATTTACTGCATGTTATATGAGAGTAAAACATCTTAAACTGAAGAGAAACACAAAAACAGATTTGGATTTTAGAGGTTTAGTGAAGGAAAAAAACACTGCAGTCAAACATTGGCAACAGGTTTTACAGGATTAACTTCAACTTTGAACATAAATAAACACATGTACATTAACATTTATGAGCCTTTGTTTCGTATTTAGTAAAAAATAAATTAAAAAAATAAATAAACTGACAGTATCAGCAGATCCTCCAGCATCCCCACAGCCTTTCCCTGTCTGAGCACACAAACCACCTGAGGACGTCTGCTCATCATCACCAGACAAACTTTAAGAAGAGCAGAAAAATATATGCAGCTGCTCACACACACTGTACAGAACAAACAAGGCACGGCACATTATTCTACAAAGATCAGCAAATGATACAAGCCTCAAATCATCCTCACACAGTGAAATAAAAACTCAGTGCAGTGTTCTAAAATAGCAGAATAAATAGATGCATCGTATCACGTGGTGCACAACACACACACTTACACACATACAGTACAAACACAGCCCGCTGCTCCATTTTCAAAAGGTTACTACAAGTGATAGACCGGTATGCTTTTTTCATGACCGATACCGATACCGATTATTAGCCCTAAAGGAGGCCTATAACCGATATTTGCAGCCGATATTCATTTGCAGTAAAAGTGAATATATTGGCATTAAATTTTTGGATAATACAAACTCTGATCCTTCACTTTGTTTAAATGCCTTTCAGCACATGTTTATTTAACATTTTCCAGGCTCAGCAGCATGTCTTCTAAAGGTAAATAAAAATTTAAACAAATAAATAGCTCCCTTAAGTTTTCTACAGTATATAAACAATACAACTAAAATGTTTATCTCTTTTTTTTAACTTCAAACAATAACAACAACAATATCATTTTCAAGAGCCAGACAAGCTGTGAGAGTTATAATAAGTTCATAGACTGAGAAATAGTCACGATGCTAATTGCGTTAGCCGGTCAATGGGATTTTCCATTCATGTTAGCATTAAGCTAGCGGACTTTCGCTAAACGAAGCAAAGTAATTAAGAATAGCTTTTCTTTGCCTAGTTTTGAAGTGACCTATTATCGGCCGTCGTATTAAAAAAAAAAGGCCGATGCTGATATGGGTCAAAATGATATGAATAAATGCGCAGATAATCGGCCCGGCCGATAATCAGTTTATCCCTAGTTACTACACATCGTCATCATTAAATTACGCACTTATTGAACAAATAAGACTTGATACACTGTTCTAAAAAAATCACCACTCAATACAAGCATCAATCTACATGTTCAATTACACACAGAGTAAAAACTAGACAGAGAGAGCTTCATTCATCCTAAAATTCATCTCATCCAGCTTTACCTTTTGTCATGTGAAGTTGTTCCTTCAGTCTCAAATTCATGCAGACACCTCAGTGGGAGTTTTATGACCCAGGAGGAACTTCTTTTTTTTTGCATTTTCAGAAGGACTCTGCTCCTTTTTCTCTGTATGCTTCTGTCATCCATCTGCTCTGCAGTCTGTGTGTATTCGTGGGCTTCATTAGATGCCTGAGTGAAATTATCTTAATAACCACATATCAGTTGAAACAACGACATCTCTGCTCACTCAAACTGTTGGAATTTTTCAGATTGTTCAAACCGTTCAGATATAACGATCATTCAAAGTGCGCCTGCGCAAATGTGTCAGGGCCGACACATCCGGCGTCAAAGGGTTAAACATCATAGAGACTTTAGGTTTCATGTCCCCTCCTGAAACACCAGACGCATGTTTTTCATGCTGCTGTATTTAACCCTGAAATGATGTTCTGAGCATCCAGAGCTTTTACTGATGTAAATGTTATTTGGAATATCTTGATTTAAAGGACGGGGAGGAGCCAGTTCTGACCACTCAGAAACGTCCGACCTACAGCCAGCCCAGCATCATGCCTCGTAAACAGTGGGTGGTCGTAAAAACCGAGCGCATGGAGGACGACGACCTCATCGTCGTGTCAGGGGAAGAGGGAGTAGAAGACGAGGAGGACGAAGAAGAGAGGGAGATGGAGCTGGCCAGAGAGCGAGAGAGGAGTGACTTCAACATCTCCAATGTGAGGAGCCTTTCAGCCGATCTGGGGGGGCGAGGAGAGAGTGAGATGGACTCACAGGTGAGCTGAGAGGATTTGATGAGGCTGTGCTATCTTTACTATACTCTCTTTTCCTGCTCTGCTGAGGAGATGAGAGACTGAAGCGTGCAGTTTTGACCTTCTGTTTAATGTTAAAGTTTCAGATTAAAAGTTTGAGGGATTTGAAACGGTCACTTTTCTGACTCGTCCTTTTCTGGTTGAGCAGACGGCCTTATCCCATTAAAATGATGCCACGTTGTTGGTTCTAAGAGTACTTCACATTTAAAGTTTCTTTGTTTTCTTTCCTCTAACATCGAGGACACAATCCTTCCTCTGTCTGCAGGTGGACTACTGCCAGTCTTCAGAAGACTACCTCAAGTTTGAAGGCAGTTTAATGGACCAGACTTTAGCTCAGCACCTTCATGAGAGCGCAGCGGGTCAGAGCACCACCCGTGCTGTTTCAGCACTGCTGGGTCAGGTCCAGTCTGCAGCCTCGGCCCGGGCTCAGCTCTTCCCCCTGGACATGCAGGGCAACCAGATCCTCCTCTACAGCCAGTCCTCGGGTCTCTCTCTGGATGCGGCTGCTCCTCCTCTGGGGCTAGCAGGAGGTATGATGGGAGGAGGCTCTTTTAAAGGACCTGGTCTGGAGCACGGCGCGGTGCAGGGCGGGTTAGGGGCGGATAGCTTGGACAGCGGGGGAGTCGGAGGAGGTGGGAGTGGGGGCAGTGCCAGCAGCACAGGGGGTTCAGGGAAGGTGTTCATGTGCCACTGTGGGAAGACCTTCACTCACAAGAGCATGAGGGACCGCCACATCAACATGCACCTGGACCTGAGGCCCTTCCACTGCCCCGTGTGCGCCAAAAAGTTCAAGATGAAGCATCACCTCACCGAGCACATGAAGACACACACGGGCCTCAAACCGTACGACTGCCTCGGCTGTGGCAAGAAGTTCATGTGGCGCGACAGCTTCATGAGGCACCGCTCACACTGTGAGAGGCGCAGCGGGCTGGGAGAGAGCAGCGAGGGGGGAAGCAGCAGCGAGGGAGGGAAGAGAGGAGGAGGAGGAGGGGAGGATGGGGCAGATTTGATGTCCTCACCTCACCTCCTCCTGTCTGCAGGTGAAGGAGGGCAGGGAGGGCTCCTGGGGGGAGGAAGAGGAGTGTCCGTTACCTCTCCACATCTTTCCAGTTCTGTTCTGTCGCCACAGCACAGCGGCGTCTCGGCCACAGGGAGCGGCAGCAGCAGCAGTGCTCTGAGTAACAACATGGCCGCTGCAGGGGCGCTTCTGGGGGTTGTTTCAAGTCCAGGTCAGGGGTCAGGGATGTTTGGTGGTCTGGGGTTGGGTCGGGGTGTGTGTAGTGAAAATGTGTGTGAGGTAAGTGCCAACGATAACAGCGTGACTTAAACCAAAAGAGCGAGGTGCTGATTTTACAGAATCATCAACTCTGAGCAAAGTGAAGCTTGTCTAACTGCCAACACTCAAATCAGCAGTGAGGTTTCAAACTGCTTCAGGTCCAGCAACATTCCCCTTGGACTCCTGAAGACCCTGTAAGTGTCTCTTAAACTTTTAAGATTCCTTCGTTGACTGTTGTGCCGTGACGTTTCCAGAATGGTGGTTTTGATGCCATCTTTATCTATCCTCCAACCCTCACACCACAAAGACTCTCAGAAACTCAAACAGTGGCCTGAGTTTAACAGACCTCCACTCTCAGTGTGTACGTTTCTGTTTCCAGATAAGATTTGTTGTAAACTCTTATTTTTTAAGGATCAGTGTCCGAGTGCTTGTGAGGAAACCAAAAATGAGAAGAGCTGCTTGGAGTCTCTCCTTTGTTCTGGTATGAGTAGAGTAGAAACAGGCCGTTCTGAATCGCTGTGATTTCTCTGGTGTTGTGTTGTGACGTGTTGTTGTTACAAAGTTTAAATGAACAAAACTGAAAACTGTTCTTCACACATGATTCATGAGTCAGTGTTTTTAAAGACGACGAGCTAAAGTTTCAAATTTATGTTTTTGTTTCTTTAAAGCAGAAGTGATCGATCTTCTCCCGTACTTCAGACGAACTGTCAGCACTGCCACGTTGACCTGAGGGAGCCTGAGAGAGCTGCTTTGCTTCAACCACATGACAAAAGGAACAAATATAAACCCAGACGAGGGTTCAGAGAGGGAGTCAGACTTGTTGAGTTCAGATTTTTTTTAAAAACGAAACAGAAAGTTTGTAGTTGTAAGTTTCTTTCCCTGTGACTCATCTTCAGGCCCTGTCAGGAACAGCTCTGCTGCTTCGTTCAGAGTTCCTGCTCTATAGGAAGAAGATCATTAGTTCTGTAAATAAATCGATAGTTGTTGTTTACTCAGTAGACCTGGATCTAATACTAACATGTTTTTCAGGCACTTGCTGCCGTCTGTTCTGCACAGGGTCGACCAGTTAGAGTGTCTGTAAATGTTTTATTCAGTGATAAATATCGAAGCCTTTAAGTGGTTAACAGTGACCGTAATTAAAGCTCAACAGAGCAGATTGTAACTTTAAGCGTACCGCCTTTCAGACGTCATATCCCACCTTCAGACAACCACAGGGAAACAAAAAGGGGTTCAATGAGACATGAAGGGAGCTGACACATTAAACATGTCAAAGATTAAATCAAACACAACAGAGAGAACACACGATGCAACAGAGGTGATGATGTTTTAACCTTCGCTTAAAGAAAGCCTCACTGTTCAGAATCTGTTACACACAAAGGACTCTTTTATGTATTTTATTTGTCAACAGAATTTGACTTTATCATGATAAAAAGGTACATTTTTGTGTGTGAAATTATTAAGATTTAAAATTTTCAAAGCCTATTTGAACGTTACTGATCCAGACCTCTGAAAGATTTTAGTTTAGATTTGGTCTCTGTCCTTGTTTGAAGGTGAGCAGCTTTCCTCTCACTTTCTAGAGCTTTTCCCCATGACTCCTGTCTCTCTTTGGCTGTCCTTTCAAATCCAGGCGAAGCAAAAGGCCTCGTAAAGATTCAGAATAGTTAGAAATGGTTGTAAGCAGTGGAAAGAGTCAAAAAAATGACTGCAGTCCCCTCCTTCACCACTAGATGTCAGTAAGTCCCGCAAACTGTCTCTGTTCAAAGGAAGCCTGGTTTCTTTTTGCATTATGTCAACAGTTCCTCAAGTGTTATTCACCTAAAAACTTTTGTTTACATTTTTATCAACAACAACAAC
This sequence comes from Labroides dimidiatus, assembly GCA_030710495.1. Taxonomy (NCBI): domain Eukaryota; kingdom Metazoa; phylum Chordata; class Actinopteri; order Labriformes; family Labridae; genus Labroides; species Labroides dimidiatus. The sequence goes on from CM061155.1 coordinate 2,980,220, forward strand.
AACAACAAAAATATCTCTGTGACCAAAATCTACAAGCTTTGCCATCTAGGAAGAAAAAATCTGAAATTAAGGAGGACATGTTTTTCTATCAGAGAAAGGTTATTATCATTTTTCCCAGCTGCCTTTTGACCAGTGTTTAATCTGTTTGAGGGGCCTGACAGAGGCGCTGCCCCCTTGTGGTCACTGTCAGCACCGCCACTCAAAGGAAGTCTAAGATGATATGAAGCTGGTTTATTTATTGATCTTACTGAAACAGAAGAAGTAGTGCCAGTCAGTGGGGGAGGAAATAAAACACATGACCTCATCAGACTTTGCATGCCTTTAGAGATTTTCCCGGTCAGAGAAATGGATGTCTGAGCTGAATGTTTTTGCCTTCTGTGAAGGCTGGATGTGGATATTTTTCTACGCTGGTTTGGAGCTCGTAGACTTTAAAGGACTGTTGAATATGTTCAGTTATCTGTGATGTGAGACCTCAAGCTTTACCTCAGACTCTGCCAACATGTTGCTTTTTTATTTTAGCTTAAAGCTTGTTAGTGTTTCATGTTTGAGAAGCTGCTGATGATTGTAAGAGACGTGTGAAATGCTTTTCTGATGTGAGCTTAGAGTGAAACACAGATGAAGAAGTGGGTGTTTGTAAATGAGTTGAGCTCATTTATTTCTTCAACAGAGAGACAGCATGAAGACAGATTATAATCTGTGCGTTTCACATCCAGGGAGTGAAGTAAACCGTCAGAAGTTTGACCTCGGGGCAGTAACAGCCCTAATGTTTGGTCCTGTTATGCTCTAATGATCTACCTTACGTCAGCTTTGACCTTTCAATCTTATATTAATTAAAGGAAGGTCAAACTGAGTCATGTGACTGTGAGATGAAATAACTGATCATCAAAATGTTTCTTTGAATGAGTGTCAGAGAGCTCAATGTGAAGAATAATGTAAAGATGGAGAGCTGCTGCTGGAAACCACAGCAAAGTATTTTGTATTATTTTTGTACATTCATGTCCGCTGACTGACCGACTGTCAAACAGAACAGGACAGCTGTTAATAGAGATGTTGTGTAAATCCTGAGTGGTTATTATTATGTAATAAACTACATCAATATTCACCTCTGCCCTGTATTAAAATAACACATCAATAAATTATTTGGTGAGAATTGTGTGTTCTCTGTTTTCAGTCTGAATAACACAAACAAACACCAAAAAAAGAGATCTTAAAGAGACAAAAAGCTAAAAACAAGGGGGAAAGAGTCAAATCAATACATGGTCAGTTTTAATCATAGAAAAAAAAATCAGAATTGTGAGCTAAAAGTCTTGTTATTTGTTGATTGAAGTTTTTATTCAGTACAAATCTGGAACCTTTTCACAGCATATCAGGGTGAATAGGTTCCATTTTTAAAGGAGGGACAGAAGGAAAAGAAAAACCATAAATACACATGCTAAAGTAAATTAATAACAAGAAATGTGAATGTTCAGTTAAACTCCCATTAATATAAAGGACAGACAGGCCAAAGCAAGTGAAAAAATAAAAATAAAACATGGAGGTAGTTCCTGTGACATCACCCTTCTGTTCCTACAGAATAATGAAGCCTTTTGGTAGCAGAGGCCATATTGGAACTGCTGACTGAAGAGGTGAGCTCTGAGCCTCCTGACTAACAGGTACAGGGTGTCAGGCCTGTCAGTCACATGACCCTCAGGTTGGGCAGACTCATGATCTTTCTATTTTCTAAACCACTGAGTTAGAAAACACTCACCCCTGTGCAGTGTGTGCTGATAGTGAAGCTGACTATTCAGACACAGGCTGTAATTAGTTAAACCAGGCAGTAAATACAAGTGTGTGTGTGTGTGTGTGTGTGTGTGTGTGTGTGTGCGTGTGTGTGTGTGTGGTGGGGGGTGTTTGGTGTGGTTTCTGAACTTTCTGTGCCAATCTCAGATGGACACTTGAACTGCAGATTTTAACACTCCTGCAGAGGCTTCATATTTGTAGACTGCAGCGTTCTGTTGGTTCAAATAAGTTTAATAAAAAGAGGAAAAGTTTTGACGAATCATGTATTTTTAACTTTTTATGCCAGAAATGTTTTTTTTTTTATTATTATTATTATTATTATTATTATTATTATTATTATTATTAATAATAATAATAATAATAATAATAATAATAATAATAATAATAATAATAATAATAATAATAATAATTATTATTATTATTATTATTATTATTATTATTATTATTATTATTATTATTATTATTATTATTATTATTATTATTATTATTATTATTAATAATAATAATAATAATAATAATAATAATAATAATAATAATAATTATATATATATATATATATATACACACACACATCATCATCATGTTGGTACTGTAAAAAGCTGTAGCAGCTGGGGTGTGGCAGGTCCACGGCAGATGGCTGAATGTAAATAAAGTAAGTAAAACAGAATGAAGTGAAGTTTTTAAAATGAATGTAATTGTGTTTTGTTAATTCCATCAATGATTGTTTCCTTTTATTGTTTGAAAAACATTTAAACATATCTTTTCACACATTTTAACTTTGTATATTTTGTTGATAAGCTTTTTAACCTTCAGATAAATGTCTGTAACTTTCTGAAAAATCAAATATTTAGAAAAAAAAATTGAAAACTATTTTTTTAAAGCCCAAAAAAGAACAAAAACACTTCATTAAAAGCTCTTGGTGTAGGTCGATGCAGTTTCACTATAGAAACCACTGCAGTCAGGAGAAAATGAATTAAATAGCTGTCCGCTGCAGTGAGCAGAGGGTTAATTTTCTAATTCAAATACAGCTGAGGCTGCTCAGAGATGTTTATCACCACTAAAGAGAATATTTTAGCAAAAAAACATGAACATGTTTTTAAATTATAAACTGTCCTGGAGAGAAATGGTCAGATTTACCTGTACAGAAACCTGATCCAGAGGTTCTGATTTACTCATTATGGAGAGTTAAAGAAACCGTGTCCTGATCCAGAACATTTATATCAAACAAAGGATTCCACTCACCCCCTGCTGCCACCATCAGGACGCTGCTGTGGGGCCCCGCTGGCCAGAAAAACACCTGCAAGAGCTCCTTTATTCCCACTGCTGTGAATATTCTGAATACACTTTAAGTTTTGAACACTTTTACTTTTAGACCTTGTTTCTTATACTTTGTCCTTTCAGGAAAACATGTTGTATGTACGGATATCAGGTTGTTTTCTATTTATGTGTAGAGCATTTTAAAAAGTTACAGATTTGTGTAGGGACTAAAAGGGAGATTTCATTACTTTAATCACCCCCCCCTCCAAAACTCCAAAATAAACTTGAAATGAGTAAAATCTCCTTTTTATGCATTTTCAGAGTTAGAAAAAAGGTTTCACAAACTAAAGCCTCTATATCTATATATAGTTCAGGTCTGGTTGTATAAATTCATTGAGAAATGAAAGCTGACGTGACGTCCTCACAGAAATGTCACCAACACACACACGTCGTATGTAAAAAATGTCTCTCATTTATTATCAAAAGTAAGAAAAGAGGAAATTCACAGTGAACCATGGATCACTCCTCTGCATAAATGAGGCCTGACGGGTTGTAGCTACAACATTTAAAATCTACACTTTAATAATTCTGAACAGCTGATGAGCTCCAAAATGTGATTTATTTCTGTCTCAGGAAATACTAAAAAGGGATTTAAAGAGGAAAATACAAAAAGAGGGTTGGTACACATCAGCCAGGGTCAATCCCAGATGAAAATACATTCAGGTAATAAAAAAAATCAGGTTTTGTTTTTTAATACTGGAGATCCTAAGTGTATCATTGTGAAAACCCAGTGTGTCAAGAGGGACCAAAACTACACAAACAGCCCTGAAAAACAAAGAACCAGAGAGTTCATTTCGTCACTTTCTGTGAAAATTTAGTAGTTGAGGAGCCGCTTCTTCCTCTGTGGAGGAACCACGAGAAAGAGGACACAGATCTAGATCCTGGAGCTCAGAGCAGAAGATATTCAAACAATTTACTCTCAGGTTCAACGTCTTAACTTTGAGACATTCGTGCTGGAGCCACTTCAAAGACAAGGCTGGAATTGTTTCTTTTTCAGATGGGTGTTCACCTACAGCAGCTCATGTATGTATAAAGAGTTAGCGGAAAGAACGGATCATTTTGGCACGGAGGACTGAAACATAAGCTGCCTGATAAAAAAATGAATGACACCCGCTTTAGTTGATTCACTGAAATCATTTGGGTTTCTTTCAAACTGTTGTGATTATAAAGTATTCCTGGATCCAGTCAGAAGCTATCTGTAAACTATCTATCCTGCACAGACCTCTAGAAAAAAAACACTGTATTAAAGATCAGGACCTTTTTATAAGAGGAATTTATGAAAGAAGAAATTAACATCAGTGTTCTCCATCGTCACCACTGCAGCCCACAAGCTGCAGCGTGTAGAGGAGTTCACAAAGTCAAAGATGCATAAATACCAACAGTAGGGTACACAAAGTTTGCTCGAAACTCTTCCCTCACTCCCATTTTACTTACTGGAAAAAAAATGATTAGAAATATAAAAATGTAAACAAACTGGCCCTGTGTTACCCTCGCTCTCAGCAGTTGAGTGTGTGTAAAAATCCCTCCGCCTCCATTCTCACGTCCCACAGCTCGGCTCAAATCATCAGGCACTGATTTCTTCCTCAGACCACCTTAACAGAAGTTCAAGAAACGACAAATCACCCCGAGAGAGAACTGAAACCCTGATTCTTTTCTAAAACAATGTCCAGTTAAAGCAGCTTTCAAAGAGTCAGAAACAAACAGCCCACTCCTGACTTTTCTTTGTCAAACTGTAATCAAGCGACATGAGGTTCTTGATTGGTTGTTCTCCCCGTCTTCAACAGCTACAGACGGCTGCTTTTACATGTGTTCTGCAGAAAGCTGTCGCTGACCTCGTTCTGCTTCATATTCTAATCTGTTACTTCACAGTTTGGATTAGAAAACACTGAGTGAGCTTCAGACTGTCTGTACGAGCCAGCAGGTGAAGACAGTCTGTAGAAAGGTGTGCTTTCAGCTTTCAGGGGGAAAGAAAAAGACCCCAGAATGAAAGTGGACGAATCCTGTGGGACAGTGAGGGTCAAAGGTCAATCTGAGTCTGAGAGGATGATGGTCTCCTCCGGGTCACACTGGGTGGCCACGTTGACCTGCGAACACAAAGAAAACATCATGAAGGGCTGACTGACAAGAAACCAACCTCAAAGAAACACATCAGCTCCAACCAAAGTGTGCGGCTAATTCATTTAAAAAGTAGTAAAATAAACTTTAAAAGAAGACTTTGATAGGTTACAAATCCATCTTGATGCTCACATTATACATGACACGATTTACAAAACCTGTAGCTCAGTTTTGACTTTCACTTTGGAGGATATTCTGCTTTTATTTTAATATTTTTAAATTTTGTTTAAACATTTTAATCCTGAAAGCATATCTTTGCAGCTCACTATGATGGGCAGAGCCTGCTTTGCAAAAAACCTGGTTGCTCAGCTGAGCTGACAAAACCAAAGAGGAAACCAGTCCAAACCTCTGAGTATTTCAAGTCTGAGCTACAAACTCTAAAGTGGTCATTGTAACAGAGCACACTGGGGAAGCAGTGCAGAATGTATCAAACTGATAAATCTAGACGTTAAGATAAAGGTTTTTTTAGTGCAGTCATTTGACTCCAGAGTTAACTGAGTGGTTGTTCAAACCCTGAACTGTCATCTCCCACTCGTGTACGCCTACCCTGTTTCCTTTAGGAGGCGGCGTCATCGGCTGAGAGCTGCTGACTACTTCCCGGGTTGGAGTGTCAGCTCTGGTGGACTCAGCCCTCTGTGGGGAACCGTAGCAAAAAACACCCATGTCCAGAGGAATATCCACCTCACTGAGGAGAGGAATGGAGAGAGGTGGAGGGAGAGAAGAAGGAGCATCAGACATGGAACTGGAGGTAAAAGATATGTTACATGAGCTATGATCAAGCGCAAGAATTGAGTCTGCAAGAACAAAAAATGCATCAGTTGGAAGATGAAGAAGAGGAGAGGGGTTGTTGTGTGCAGAAAAAATTATATCAACAGAAATCTATGTTGGTAAAAACTTGACAAACAGGATGATGTTAGTTTCAGCTCATTAACAGTAACAAAGGTGATGCAGAGTCTTGGTTGAACCACATGCTAAAGTTTGGAACAAGCACAGATCGTCACCGTACCCGTCATCGATGATGATGTTCCTTGTTTTTTGGGTGTTCTCTGATGACACCTCCTCTCTTTTCCGCTTCTTGCCCCTCGTGATTCTGGGGCTCGGCGGCGGCGACAACGAGTCCATGATGGTCTGTGTGTCACATGATTCTATCAAAGACACCCCATTGGCTGCGACAGGAGAGGGGGGGTTCTTGGTGTCTTTGCTTGTGCTTACCAGCACAACTGAAACATGATTGGTGGACTCCGCGTGCTCTTTGGACAGGTTACCATTAGACAAGTGTGGGTGGGCCTCAGTCTGCGTGGGCTCTGATTGGCTGGGGCTGAGTCTGGGGGAGGGGATGTCAGACAGCGGAGAGAGCTGTGACTTGCTCCCATCAGAGAGAGGACTGGGTCCACTCGTGACGGGCTCCTCGTCCTCATCGTTATTGTCGTCCTCCTCATCTTCCTCCTCATCTACAGGAGGAGGGAAAAGAACACAGTGATCATCAAACAACCAGCACAGGACGCTGGAGCTGCAACAATCAAACACGCGACTGGAAAACAAACGACATCAACTTGTTAGACGAGTATTTCCTGGTTTCTGAACTCCACTGTGACTCTATGAAAAAGCGAGACCTTTGAGAAAATCATTTTGGATTTTTGGAGACACTGGTCAACAGTTTTCAAATTTTCTGACAGTTTTTAGGCTGAATTATTCACAGATTTCCAGATTATCAGTAGCTGCAGCTTCAAGAGGCTCTGGCGCTTCTTTCACTTCTCTTTAGCTCACTGATGTGTTACATTTCAGAGGTAAGAATGAAAATCTGATTATACTTCAAACCTCTCACAAAACAGAAGTTTAAAGAAAGAGATGAGGAAAGAAATGTATAAGCATTTTCTTCTCATATATTATGAAAGAAACAAGCAAATCCAAAGAGTTTAAGTCTGAATAACACCTGTTTATAACTGTTGAAAAAACTATGAGCTACGATTTACACATACTCTATTTGAGCATGTTCTGTGGACAAACAGAGGCTAACAGCTGACGTCAGAGGAAGAGAGAGACGAAGGTTTCAGCCAACAGCTGACGATGTGATAATTTACAAGAGATTAAATAAAACAGGAGAAAAACTAGAGTGAACAACGCAGCTGCCTTCAAAATGTGATTCAAGGATCTTCGACTCAGTACAGACACAAATCTGTGTGAGATGATCAGAGATATAACAGGCATGCTGCAGGTTCCCTCACTATGAGTTTGGCTCTGTTTCATCTTAAAAAGCTTTTGTTTCACGTCAGGATTAGGAAAGTATCGTCAGGTCAAAGCGACTGTGACTAAAACTCCTTATTTTATCTCTCATCATCTGTGGTACCTCTGTGCATGATGTCTTCATGAAAAATGAAGCAAAGCCGCTCAGGAGAAACTCCACGATGACGGAGACATCAGGAACACGCAGCGGGCATGTTAACCTCAGACCACACTCATCACTTTAAAATATCTGCTCTCACCTGGTCCGTCCTGCTGGGTGCTGGCCTGAATCTCTTCCTCAATGTCTGGGTCTGAAGATTGATCCTCCTCCTCATCATCATCATCATCCTCCTCTCCCTCCACCTCTTCCTCTGCCTCCACTCCTAACCCATTTGCTTCCTTTTTTTCTTCTTCCTTCTCTGATTTGTTGCCCTGGAAACAAAACGTGTAGAGGTCAGAATGAACCACTGTGGGTGAATGAGATTAGCATTGTAAAGCGCTTTGAGTGGTCAGACAGACTAGAAAGGCGTTACATAAGTACTGGTCCATTTACCAGATGGACAGGAGGGAAAGAGCAAAAAAATGAAGCAGGTCAAGAAAAGAAAAGTCAGACACTCAGTGCTGTGCATTCAGAGTTGGTACCTCTTTGTCTTTGCTGTCTCTCCCCTGTCGTCTCATTCTCTCCTGCTCCTCTGTGTCCTCTTGCTTGACAGCGTACTTGGTGATGACGTCCTCCAGTCGGGATAGAGCCACTTCTCTGTTTGAGCGCAGCTTACGAAGCAGAGAGGGGTCAGACAGAGCCGGGTCTTTGGCTTTAGAGTGGGTGGAGAAAAGAGGAAGGAAGGAAAGAAAGAGAAGAGAATAAAGTACAAGTAAAGTACTTACTGCTTCAAACTGTCCTGAACATTAAACCTGGGGCCAGTTGTTCAAAACATGTCATCTGGATCAAAAAGATCCGGATTAGGAAATCCCATTTCTTGCTATCCAGGATCAGGTAATCCATTTTACTTTTATGCCAGTTTTTTGGAGCAACCTTGGATTGTATCACCCTGATCCAGATAAACAGTTTTCAAGATGACTAAATCTAGATTACCAGTGCTCTAAACAGGACAACATACCACAGTGTGGGCTATCAGCAATATAAAGAATAACAGTTAGAAGAGCCAACATGGGGTCACTTTAAGTTTTTTTTATTTAGAGACAAAACAAAAAATAACAATCATCCACTTCTATTTATGATTTTGTTTACGATCACTCATCTGAGCCACAACAAATAACAAATATACATAAACAAATACATTGTGGATATTTTGAAAAAGTCTTAAATTATAAAAAAGGCCAAATGTCCAACAGTTAACAAAATAAAGAATGTTCAGGGTTCTTCATCCGAGTAGGAGAGACCAGCATTTTCAAGCCCTGCTTTTAGGAGGCCAGTCTGAAGTTTGGCCAGCTTGATTTGTTCCTCTGCCCGGAGTGTCTGTACTTCTAATCTTTCAGTTTCTCGTTTAAGGAGAAATTCATAGGCATCATTATTATTTGGCAAAGGATGCTTCGAGCCTCTTTTCTGAGCTCCTGTGATTGGTGGCTCTACCACTGAGGATCCAGGTTGTTCTTCAGTGACAGGGTTGAGATCCAGAATAAATGTTTCCTCTGCATTAGGAGGAACCAGCTCACTTTCTTCTACAATCGTAGGCTCACCATCCCCAACAACACCTTGAATCCCATGCAGAGCTTTAAAGTTCTCTCCTCCAATAATGTCCAGAATCACATCTGTGTATTCACCTTTCTTAAATGTTTTTTTTTTCCTGTTTGGGTGTTTTTTGCTTCAGTAAGGTCCTTTGTGGCTCTGGCCTGCAGATTCTTCCATCCAAATTTCACCTGCTCCAGGGTTCTCTTCTGGCCAGACCCCATAGCTTTCACATTCTGGGACCCAAATGTCTTTCTTCCTTTTGTTCGTCATCATTCCACCAACAACAGAACTTCCTACTATTGAGGCATAATGGCACTTTACACCCTCCAGCAGTGCATGGGTTTTTGCAACAGTGAAATGAGGTTCTTTGAGTCCATGGTTCCACCTCATCTGTTGCAGTGAGATTAGTATTTATAGGCCTTTGGCATGATTGACTCAACCGATCACAAGCCAAAACACGTCAGCTGATGGGTGGGAGGGTTTTTGACAGCCATCTTACACCAAGCCTTTCTTAGAGGACTTACAGAGAGGCACTGACATGGCAGGTATCGTCCATCGCTACCAACATTTTGGTGGAAGAGGATACCGTCAAAGGGTGTATGTTGAGCGTTCAAAACCACTGGAGCAATACACCGCTGAAGAACTGTACGCTGCTTTGGGAATGCTGATATTACGTACACTGCAGACCTTATCAGGCCTGAGCTTCAACAGAGACCCCAGAGGAGTTGCTCTGCGCTTCTATCCATCTGGGACTTTCTACCAAGTTGTTGGTGACAATTTTGGAGTGGACAAATCAACTGTGAGTGATGTAGTGAAAGCTGTGTCAATTGCCTTGGCCAGCCTGGTCAATCAGTTTGTTTCACTTCCAAAGAGTGATCAGGTTGCCCAGATTAAGCAAAAGCTTTTTTTTTTTTTTTTTTTTTTTTTTGGGGGGGGGGGGGGGGGGGGGGGGGGGGGATATGCCCAGTTCTACTGGGGTTGTTGACTGCACTCATGTGCATATCCAAGCACCTCATGAGAGGGATTGGGAGTACATCAACCGAAAGGAGAGGCACAGCATCAACATCCAACTTGTAGGCGATACTGACCTCATCCTCACCACAAACTGTTTCGTGAAGTGGCCTGGGTCTGTTCATGATGCACGTATCCTGAGGGAGAGTGCTTTATACAGAGAGCTCCAAACCAACTCACCGGATGGCATAATATTAGGAGACAGTGCCTATCCACTCCTACCATGGCTGATTACTCCTTTATTGCAGCAACTACACCTGTGCAGGCACGCTTCAACACTGCTCTTCGCAATAAAAGATGCGCAATTGAGCGTTTAAATGGAGTTCTGAAGAGACGCTTTGTGAGTGGAACCACAGGGAGCACGCAACATAATACTTGCATGTATTGTCCTGCACAACATCACTACCAGGAGCAATGTCCCTCTCTGTGATGATGTTTATGATGTACCTGAGCCTGTCCAAGAACCAGACCAACCTCTGGTACTCTGTCAGGATGAGGGACTGACTAGGTAGTGAGGGATGCAATTGTTAGAAATTATTTTTGACAGGTTCACCTCTGGTGATGTACAGTGATGAATGACAGAAATATTGAATATATCATTTTTGTTTGTTATTCAAATCTGTTTGGGGGTTTATTTCATGGGGACAAGATCATTTTTATTTTTAATTCACTATACTGAAAGGCTTAATTAGTGGCCTATGTCTACTTTATCTACTTCATCACTGTAACAACAAACAGCAACAAATCAAGTGCAAAATATCAATAAAAGTATATAAACAAAATGATACACATTAATTATTTGACCAATTCTAAAGTTTTGCTACATTTTCTTCCTGAAATCTTCCACCTTGAAATCCTACCCCCTGTTGGGATCACATGATCTAATACGACTTCATAATCCTTCTTTCCCTGTTGAACAACCCAGTTTCAAGATTTGCTCCAATCCGATAACCAAAATCAAATCAGATTACCTTTGAACAACTGGCCCCTGAGGACTAAACACAGGCAACAAAGCAACGCATCAAAGAGTCATATTTGATCCTGATTCTTGTCTTCTAATTCTAAACAAGACAGTCAACGTAAAATCAGTCACAGCTGACTGACGGGTTTATAATCATGGGCTGAAAACCTTACCGGGCTTGTAGGGGTCAGTGAGGTGTGAGCCAAAGTTGTAAACCAAGTCGTGGTGACGTCTCTCCTGCATGCGGCTCCCGGTCTCTCTAAAGGCCTCCTGGGCGATCTGGTTCAGCTGCTTCCTGCTCAGGCAAAGGCTGTAGCGCTCGTTGGCTCGCAGAACTTGCTGGAGGATGTCATGGTAATCCGGAGGGTTCCTCCGTGCCTCTGGACCGTTGATGAAACGTTCAATCTGACGGGAGGAGGGACGGCAGAGGAAGGATCAGAGTCACATCAAACTTCAATATAAAAACAGATCAACATGCCTTCATCCAAGCCTACGAACAGTCCAAACATCAGGGTTGTGATTATTAGTATTTCTCACAACTTCACATCCAAGGCTGTTTTTTGTTGACTCTAGGATATAATATATTCTACCTTCTTGTTGATTTCAGGGTAACGTGTGCTGTTATAGGAGATCTTCTGCTCAATAACTCGGCCTGTTAGTGTGTTGCAGTCCTTCAGTTCACACAGTTTCTCATAAATCTTCATCATCTGGAAAAGAACAATAAGCAGAAGAGGAAGGATGTCAATGGTTCTTTCTTTTGTTATCTTCTGAACCTGGTTTAGCGTAAACTCCAGCCTTACTTTGCGCTTCAGTTTGTGCTCCTGGATGTACGAAGAGTCTTCTGTCCCCATGTCGTCCAAACTCAGCTCGGCCCGCTGCAGACGGCAGATCTCATCGTTGTACACCTTCAGCAGGTTCTCCAGGTACGCTATCTGAGACATTAGAAAACAGACATGATGAGATGCTGATGGAGGATGAGCTTGTTACCACAGAGCTCACAGCAGAGGTCTTTTTCTTTTTCATTTTCTAACTAACTCTTAGTGAAGAGGTAAAAAGAGGGAAGAAATCCACTGAATGTCTGGTGAAACAGCCGATACAAACTTTGTTCATTGACTTATTGAATGAATCCCTACAGGATCTATTAACTGGCTTTATTAATGTTCTTCTGTCATTTATTCTCTTTGGCTCCGTCTATGGTCCATACATCCAGCCCGCTGCACACACGACGTTTACATGCAGCTGAAGAAATCGGACTATGAGCTTAGTCAGCATGAAATCGGACTGAGCAGAGCTCCATCAACACGTGGATAATGCGATTGCTATCAGACTGTGGTTGGACTCGGCTGGTCTTGGAACAGAAGCATCATGTAGGAAAACTGAAACTCTGAGCCAACAGCACAACACGAGCAGCTTCTACCCAAAAAAGGAAAACTGTGCTGGTTGCTAAGACACACTTTGGCTACAATTAGGATGACAGTGACCAAAAAGTAATGAGGTACCTTTCCATAAGGTCAAAGTTATTTTCTACATGAACAGTGCAGTATTAAAAGAAACAAGCTTTTAATTTTCTACTTTTTTTTTTTTTTTAAGGATTTTTTTTTTCTGATGTGTTTTCATTTTCAATTCCACTGTTTCAATAAATGAGTCTTAATAGTTTATCTGTTCATGTTCATTTTCATGTTTCATTTTCACTTGTTTCAAAATTGTACAAATATTTACAGAATAAACTGAGCTGAGTGTGATAATTGTGCGTCAACCATAATCTAGGTGGAAGGTTCAGTCAATCCTGAGTTTGATTTTCTCCACAGTCTTCCGGCCCTGCTCTGTAGTGACTTCATTTTTTCCTCCTTTGATTAAAAATCTTTTTGTAAACTCATCAGTAACTTTTGTCAAATGCTGAAAAAAGTCACTGAATTCTTTAAGTTTGATGTCATTGTGATGTTATGAACAGAAGAGTTCCACTCTGACCTGCTTCTTTGACGCCCTTTTTGCCTTTTTCTCAGCGTCCTGTCCCTCCTGTCGATCATCCTCAGTGCCTTCCTGCAGCCCTGACGTAGAGGGCTGCTTATCATCGGAGGCCACATTGCCCACATCCCCCTCTTCATCCGTCTTATCTTTCGTCATGTTTGTATATCTGAACGAAGCAGAGGTAGACTGGAGACTGGAGTTTGATGTTGAGGTACAAGGCCCTGGCTCGACCGTGGTGATGGTCTGCCTCTTCTTGGCTGCATGCTGCCTGAGCACAGTGCACAGTTCATTGATGTAGACAAAGGTTTTGGAGCGACTGGCCTGAGCACGAGTCAAACATCGTCCTATAGTGTTCCTGAACTCCACGGATGACAGAAAGTCAGGGGAGGCCTTTGAAAACTTGGCCTGCAGGAAAGTCAAGACCTCAGGGCAGTCCTGAGTGAGAACTGAGCAGTGCTCCACAAACTGGGAAGAGAAATAAAGAGAAGTGTAAGAAAGAGGCGGGAAAGGCAAACAAGAAATTTGAATGAACCATTACTCAAGGGTATCTGTTTGTTTCAACCAAATACTGTCATCACTCTGAAATAAACGTTTGCTTTGATTTCCCTCTTAATTGAGCAGATAACCAACTTTATTTTGGACATATTTCTAAATAATCTAGATGATTGTGGGGCAATTGAAAATCACTAAACTGTTAGAAATAAGCTGCCTCTATAACACCACGTCATGTGACCTTACCTCAGAGAACAAGCGCTGATTTTCCACCTGCAGCACGTGTGTGTCCTTCTTCGCTGAGGCAAAAGGTGACTTGGTGATGTGTGTTGGGGCAGACTGCTGAGCTTTGAGGTGAGAGACACTTTTGGCTTTATGCTGAGGGGACGAGGTAGAGGCAGAACAGGAGGGCTGAGGGCAATCCTCTTTCTCATCATCATCATCATCGAGGACTATGATCTTATCCGCCATCGAGGCGGGAGCCACCGCCATCCAAAATGTTCACTGTTTATATTAGAAGAGAATACAAACAATAGTTTTTAACGTCTTTTCTCTTTGAAGAGAACACTACGTCTTTCTTACACGGTACCTCGGCTGTTACTTTGGACAATCTATGTTTTAAGAAATGGATGTAAAAGAAGAAAAATGACATTTGGAAATTTAGGCATGACGATAAAGAATCAGATAAATAACTTCTGTCGAAGATGTTTCATGTTGTCAATCCACAGCGCAGTAAGTGGTGTAAGAGGCCTTGGCCTGGCACTTCTCTGCACTGAAGACAAAACAAACCTTTGTCTTCAGATGAGGCTACATCAGAAATTAAACAACAGACATAGAGTAGTAGTTATATTCAGTGAAAACGTTTACTGCTATATTTGACCTTTTCCTACACTCTTATTTATTTCTAACTATGGTTGTCACTGCGTACACATTATTATGGGTACCGTGAGCGTGAAAGTGGAAATATAAAGTGTACCTTAAAAGGTAAGACGCTCCTGCATGCATAATATGTATGATCGTCCAACAATACGATTCATGAGATAGATCTCTTCTTCGTGATCAAAATAGAAACCAGTTTCCTCAAGCATTACGTTGGTTGTGCTCTAGGATCTGATGAGAAAAATGTTTTAATTGTGACCTGCCAAGGGACTGCAGATATGAATTAGCTTTAAGCTAACTCTGTTACATTGCAGCAAATGGAGACATTTATGTTAAATATTGTACATGGAGCCTCTATAAATAAATACATTTAACAAATAAAATATAAAACCACCCAGGGGTGGTGAGCAGTGAAACAGGGACAGTGACATAGCCAAAGCTTGGTGCCACAGTACAAATACACCAACAGTTGTCACAAAGAGAGCGGGTTGAACTAACACTAAGTAAGATATACTCACACGTACCGAGTTTTTGCTTATGGATTTCGATGTGACGACACAAGTGGATCCTGTGTCACAGAAAATCATCATTAAAACATTTAGCTTCGAGTTAGCTCACATAAGCATTAGCTAGCTCGTTAGCATTATGACTAAGAGAGCTTCAATATAAAAAACACACACACAAGCTTGAAGCAATGACCTCGCCCTGTTTATCTAGAAACAAAAAAATCTATGATAATCGTTAAGAGTGTATTTTTCAATCCTTTCTTATCATCAAAACAAAGCTCGTCAACTTGAATAATATTGTCGAGTTAACCCGCTAAAGTCGTAGCAGCATCAACACCTCTGATTGGTTAATAGCTGATGATGTACAGTCAGTACTGTTGTTCGCTATTGGTCGTCTTTCCCTCAGTTAACAAAAACCGTTAGTGACTAAACATACGTTCAACAACCCAACAAACATCACTTCATTCAACACTAACGTTTAAACGTCATAACATTCATCGAACATTTACTTTAAATTTTGTCCGTTTACATAATGTTATATGATAATATAAGTGCAGAAAACAAATAATTGAAAAGTCTTCTGCTGTTAATATTTTTAATCACAAATTCTGCAAGTTAGTTTGTGGCATTAATTTAAACTTTTTACTCTAATTTAATGAAAAAAAAAAGACTGAAATGCTGCTAAAATAAATGAATTACGATGCAGATTTTAAAACATTTTACTTTGATGTCACTTTTTTCAGCATATTTCTTCTTGTAAACTTGATTGTTCCCCCTAGAGAGACTTACATTGCTATTTTTTAGTTACTGTTACTCTTTTTACAAAATTATATAAATTTTTCCTCTATATCAATGAACTCTGCAGTTGTCAGTTTTTTTTCAGTCTGATTTAGGGTGATATTTAAAATTTCAATCCAAAACAAATACAAACCTAATTCCAATCAAGTTTTGATGCTGTGTAAATACAATGTAAATGTAAATAAAAACAGAATACAATGATTTGCAAATCCTATTAACCATTATTCAGTTCAATACACTAAAAAGACAAGATATTTATTGTTCAAACTGATAAAATCTATTATTTTTTTGCAAATATTCATTCATTTTGAATTTGACACCTGGGTAGGTATAAAAGGGGCATCCAAAAAGGCTCAGTCCTTCTCAAGCAAGGATCACTTTGCTTTCACTTTGTGAAAAAAAAAAGCACGAGTAAATAGTCCAACAGTGTAAGACCAATGTTTCTCAACATACAATTTCAAAGAATTGATGGATTTGATCATCTACAGTCCAAATATCATCATAAGATTCAGAGAATCTGGAGAAATCTCTGCACGTAGGCAGCAAGGCTGAAAACTAACATTGAATGACCGTGACCTTTGACCCCTCAGGCAGCACTGCATTAAAAACCAACATCATTGTGTAAAGGATATTACCACGTGGGCTCAGGAAGACTTCAGAAAACCATTGTCAGTTAACACAGTTCATCACTACATCTACAAGTGACAGTTCGAACTCTACCATGAAAAGACAAAGATATATATCAACAACACCCAGAAACACCGCCGGCTTCTCTGGACCCGAGCTCATCTGAGATGGACTGACGCAAAGTGGAAAAGTCTGCTGTGGTCTGACGAGTCCACATTTCAAACTGTTTTTGGAAATCATGGACGTGGTGTCCTCCAGGCCAAAGAGGAAAAGGACAATCTGGATTGTTCTCAGGTCAAAGTCTCAAAGCCAGCATCTGTGATGGTATGGGGGTGTGTTAGTGCCCATGGCATGGCTAACTTGACCATCTGTGAAGGCTCCATTAATGCTGAAAGGTACATACAGGTTTTGGAGCAACATATGCTGCCATCCAAGCCACGTCTTTTTCAGGGACGTCCCTGCTTATTTCAGCAAGACAATGACAAGACACATTCTGCACCTGTTACAACAGTGTGGCTTCGTAGTAAAAGAGTGCAGGTACTAGACTGGCCTGCCTGCAGTCCAGAGCTGACAGAGGTCCTCAGCTAAACATCCCATCCCAGCACACCCTCACTATTCTTTTAGGTCTGCCAGGTCTGTCCAGCATCTTTCCCTGCTCCTCTCTTCACCTGAGTGTCCAGACCATACTGCCGCAGATCAGCTGATACGACCACAAAGCTGATCATCAGTCTGCATCCAAGGGTGTCCTGGTGTCCTGGTGTCAGGTGCACTTATGAAGCATAAAGCATAAAGCATAAAGGTGTTCACCTTTATGCTCGAACATGGTGTTAATTATCAACAAACTGTGACTATCATAGAAGTCAAACAACTGAACACCACTCAGGTTCAGATCAGCCAGGCCATTCCTCCCAGTCATGCTCCTCCAGGTCACGCTGTCACTGCCCACATGTGCATTGAAGCTCCCCAGTAGGACAATGGCATCCCCAGCTGGGGCGCTTTCCAGCACCCGTCCCAAGGGATCCAAAAAGGTTGGGCACTCTGAACTGCTGTTTGGTGGGTAAGTAGACCTGTAGAGAGCTGGGGAGTTATGAGCAAGTCCATACCTACCCTCCACCTCTCACCTGGAGAAACTCCGGCAAAGAAGAGGGTCCAAACCCTCCTGAGAAGGTTGGTTCCAAAACCCAAACTATGCATCGGGGTGAGCCTGACTATGTCTAGCTGGTATGTTTCAACCTCTCGCACCAGCTCAGGCCTCTTTCAGCTCTATACAATAAAGTGTGACATGGAATAGTGTTATGGATAGCTTAATGGTATGAATCCAGTTCTGTTGGCATCAGGCAGCGGTGCTGATGAGGAATGAGGAATGGGTTAGTGCTTTTTCCTGCAGGGTTGGTGTCTCAGTCTGCTGCTGAAGGAGCCACTTAAAGTCTCCACAGCAGGTAGGAGGGATATTCCATAATGGATGTAGCTTTTATAGAATCCTCCTCTGACTGCAGCGACTGTGGATCAGGGGTAGAGTTGTCGTCCCTCAATTGGAAGACCAGAGGTTCAATTCCCAGCTCCTGCAATCACATGTCAAAGTGTCCTTGAGCAAGACACTGAACCCTAAGTTGCTCCCACTGTTGGTCAGTGGTGTGTGAATGGGTATGACTGAGTTAGATAAAAACTGATGGTTCCTAGAATAGAACTTCCTCCCATCAGCGTGTGAATGTGGTGTGGTTGTATGAGATTAGCAGTGTGAAGCACTTTGAGTGGTCAGAAAGGAAAGCGCTGTATAAGTACTGGTCCATTTACCATTTACTCACCTTCTCCAGGGGATCCGGTCCAGTCCAGAACTGGCCCCCCTGAAAAGTCTCTTCAGTTTATGCACACTTCTCTAATTTTAAATGAGCCTGGGACTTTAAAACAACATGGAAGCCAAATGTATTTAAAAACTGGAAGGCATTTAAAAAATATTGTATGTTGCTTTGGAAAAAAGCGTATGCTAAAGGAAACTGTAGAATTGTAGAAAAAACTTGAAGCTGGGCGTTTTGCTTTATTAGTTTATTATTCAGCAGATATCAGCACAGTGTTCAAAGTCCTCCACATTTCTATTTGAGTTAGATTGAACATTTTCCTAAAGATGAACAATAATTAAAACTACCATGTGATCAGTAAAACCATGACAAAAACACCGCACACAATACAGAGTATAATATGTACACACATTATTGTCTCAGTATATACAACAATTGCATTCTGGGTCATTAAATGACAACTTTGGTGTCCTGTATCATTTACAAATGGAATGATAGAAATTTTCAAGTTAGACCAAGCCCAAATCTCTGTTCAGAAGGAGAGAGAGAAGGAGAGAGAAAAGGAGAGAGAAAAGGAGAGAGAAAAGGAGAGAGAAAATGAGAGAGAAAAGGAGAGAGAAAAGGAGAGTCAAACGAGTGCTCGGTTCAATCCTCCGTCTCTCTCAGCTTTATATATTCAGAGTAACTAACAATACCTTTGCTCTGTTTGTAAATGAACATGTGATTTAATCCAAATAAGAACCAGCTGTGAACAGACAGTTGAAGATTAAGCTCTGGGACTGCCTCCCTGTAATCAGGTCATAGTGCACAGTTGATAAGTGATGTAGACCCACTCCCTCAAAATGAGTCTGTTTCAAGCACAAAACACAGTCAATAAAGAGCAGGGATGCAGGATATATCAGCATTAATATCAGTATCACCCGATGTTTGTCATTTCTTTAACATATCAGCATCAGTCCAACGGGTAAAACTGGGTTGATATTAAAAACCAATGTTTATATCCATGTAGTTTCTGTTTGTGTTTGTGTCTGGAGGGGGTTGCCATGGATACTGGTCAGTTTGTTAAGGTAACTTTGTCAGGATATTATTTTGTTTTATGATCCTTTTTGTAATTTATGATCCAGACTTTCTCACAGGAGTTTTGTGAGTTGAGTTTAATTACACACTTGTTACAAGTCATGAGGGTTGCTAAACAGTAACACTGTTGGTTCCTTGTGTTTATTTAAGCTCTGTAACGTTCTTATCAGAAAGGAAAACACTGTTTGAAAATAAAGAAAGACATTCAAAAATTCAGTTTGCATGATTTTCAGTCCATACAAAATTTTATCATCTCAGAAACTTTTTTTTAACATATATCGCGATGGTAAATATTGGTTATTGACCATAACAGAAATATTAATATGGGATATTGTATCGGCCAAAGTTTCCATATCTGTGCATCCCTGATAATGAGTCCATCAGATATCCTACAAATATCAATCACACATTATAACAATGGTTTTGACATTTCCTAATACCAACAAGAATAATAACAAAAAGGTTTCTTTCTAACACAAACATATTTTCAAACTATTCATGTAGTAAGAACCCTATCATATGCCTCCTGAAGCTGATATTTCAGCACTTCTTTGAACCTCCTCTTGCTCTTTTCCAGTGTTTGTGACAAAATCCAACAAAGCATGTGAATCAAAGACCCCGTTATGAGATTAATTACAGACTTTACGGAAAAAGTTTCCCCTGTATCTCAACACAACAGTTCATTTCCTCCTAAGCATCATTTCTAATGTAAAAGTTAGACAAAGCAATAAATGAGAGAGAACTGTACAGGCTCAAGAAATGTCCTGAATCTGTTAACAAAACATCACAACACTCACTTTAAAAAAGGCAAAATGACCAGCATGCAGTGGGAGATGGTTACTTTAGAAACCTCATCCATCATGACCAAAACGAGCGTTTTTTTTTTCTGGTTCAGCAACATTAGTCTTCATTCTTCTTCAGCTGTCTTTCTACGAGTGGAGGGAGTTTACAGTTAACACTAAAAGTCATGAAACACCACAGAGCTGACAGTATGACATCAGGAGAGAGGCTTGTGTATTATTTTGAAAGTATCATTACCTTTTCCTGTTTGTCAGCATCTTCTGAGCCTATGTCCAAAGACAGAAAGACATTTACAGTGAATTTGAAACTCAGTCATTTTACTGTATTTCATTTCAAATACACAAATTCAAGATGAAATACGCAATGAACATAAGATTCATCTTTAAAGTCTGATATTATTATCTTTTTGTATCTAAAACAGTATAAAGATATTCTTGTACAGTGAAATGAATTTACAAAACTTAACTTTGAGTGACTGCTTGGTGTTAAATGTGCTAGTTAAGGTTAATGTTTCTGCATTTTTTGCTACCTGATCCAATGAAGGTCCAAGAGATAAACTTGATGAGACCGTAGAGCAGCAGCGCTACACCAACCATTGCCATGGAGTCCTCAATGGAGGGAGCACTGAACCCTGCAACAAAGACACAAGACAGAGTTCAGGTTTCTTTCATTATTGGCCCTCTGCTGTGACTTACATCTTTGCTCCTCTGTGTACAGAAAATAAACATTTGACCAACAGTATTAATACAAGCTAACACATACTTTAACATAGGTTTGTTTAAACAATACAATCAGATATGGTGATGTGTCATCAAAATGGTCTGAAGCATTCTTTTGATATATCTGTCTTTGCTAGTTTATCGATCATCTCCACAAGGTCCTTCATGTTTTCACTCTTATTGGGCATCAAATTCTTCCACATTACCGATGACACTGAGGGTGGAGCTGGCCCGTCGTGTGCCTCCAAGATGGACAGCCACACAGATGACCTCCCCTCCTCTCCCCAGGTCCAGCTTAGCTGTGTCCAGCTCCAGCCGGGTGCTCTGGCCATAGGTTCCATCCCAGGCCTGCCTGTGGCCCGTAATGCTGCCTGATCCCAGAGACCTGGACTTCCCGTCCGCACCTTTAAACTCCCAGCTCAGCTCCAGGGAAAGAGGGGCAAAACCTGAGGCGTCACACTGAACAGTCAAAGTCTGACCGGGTACAAGGAGGGGCAGAGGTGAGGGGTAGATGGTGAGGGATGGAGGTTCTGGGTAAAAAGAGGAAAGACAACAACAAAGACAGAGAGAGAGAGAGTTATCAATGAGGATCTGGTTTCCTGTGCTCTATAGTTTAAAACTTAAATGAATTAGTTTAGCTCCCTGTTGTTTAAGGAGAAATCTAACAAATATAAGACTGTATTTAACGATCACTGTGAACAGAGACTGATTCATGATGCACATTTCTTTCTGGAGCATCAAAATAAACACTGAAGTTATGTTTAGAGAGCACAGGCTCGAGGTTAGGACAAATAGTGATAAAGGTATAATCCTCTCCCTCACCAACAATCTCAAGCTCCACCGCCACCTGAGCCACGAGGTACGGCAGATACACGGTGCAGATGTACATCCCTGAGTGACGCACTTTGGCTTCCTGTAGGATCAGGGAAGCATTTCCCTCGTGCACACCCTCAAAGTCCAGCGTGGCCCCCTCTTCTTGTGTATCAGCCAAACGGTCTGTCTTGCCATCGTACGCCAGAACCAGCCGCCCATCTCCTCTGAACTGGTACCGCCATTCTACAGCAAAACCAGACCCAGAGAGAGGCGAGGATGGATCCACCCAGAAGCTGCAGTCAAGGAGCACAGGTTCACCGAGTCTGGACTGAACTGAGAGCGTTTTACTGGTCACGCTGAGGATCACTGCAGACAGAGACAGAGACGAGGACAGAGTCAAACTCTCACACATGACTCAGATAATATCATCATGTCCACTTCTCCTCAGAGTCATAAAGTGTCACCGCTGTGGTCTTTGCTTCCGGTTTGAGCACGTGTGATGCTGGAAATGGTCCGCTGTTGTCTGACCTCCTGATGGGAGGTTGTAAACCAATCAGCTTGCAGGTATACAGGGCTCAAGTTGGATTCTGTTAGGGAAGCGACCCACTTCAGGTCTGAGGGGTGCGGCAGGAAAGGGTTGATCTCACACTGAGGCTTCTTGGCTGAGCCTCTGGGCCGGCTCAGAGAGGGCAGGCAGAGAGTGCCAGCAGGGTCTGAGAGAAGAGGAGTCAGAGAGGTAACATCTAATCATTTTCATAGAATCGGACTAAAACAAATTCAAATCTAAACAGTAAAACTTCAGGAAATGTGAGTAAAATCTAAACCCGGGAAATAAAACAGATAAATGTGCACTAAGACCAGGACTGAGCTGCACTCCAGAGGGATTTTATCATCTTGTAAATTCATTCTGTAATAAATAATTTGGTTTCTACACAGCAGATACAAAGATCCTCAACACCTCACCTGTGTAGATTTGCATACTGCAGAATGTAGCACTCACCATTAACAAAGTAGACTCTGTCAGACCCAGATGGAGCACTTTGAGACTCTGCAGCATGTCTGTGTTTGTCTGTGCTGATGTAAAGCAGGGATATTTCTTGGCTTGTCGCTGCAGTCAAACCTCCTCGACCTGCCTTCTCCTGCACAAACCAGCACTCCAACACTGGACAGCTGCAGCTGCACGCTTTAGATAACACATTCAACAAGAAATTCATAATTAATATCTTTAAAAAGTCTGTGAAATGCATCAACATAATAGAGCAATGCTACTAGATTACATAGTCCACATAGATTTATACTCTTCTGTGACACCATTTGAAGCACGGTGCAGGGGTTCATGGGAAATAAAATGCAATAAAGCACAAAGAATAAGACCTAAGTGTAACATGGTAAAAATAAGATCCTGCAGAACTCATTCATGTCAAAGACTGGACTCGATTTATAACTATGAAAACATTTTTTGTACACTTGAGGGATAAAGTCTCTTTACAGCCGCTTTGTGTGACTTTTATTAGGCTGTTTAGTTTCAATGAAATCTGTCATCAACACGTCGTTACTGTTTCGATGTCAGTTAACAAGACGTGGTCGTTGCAGAGAACGCTTCAGACCAAACTCCCTACAGAATTTGTTTTAATTTGTTGTTTCCCCCTTTAAAAAAATGGTAACGATACTTAGCAAACAGGATTGTACATTTTCAAACGTTATTCACGAAAATGTAAAGTTCGGCTTAAAAACTTGACCTAGATTTTTATCTTACAGGATGTTATAGACTCACATACACAGTTAAAGTTGGAGTCGTTAAATTTCTCTTAAAAATATAGTTAACAGCTGCTGCTTGAGTATTTCTGAACTTATTTATGACTTTTACCTGTACACAGCATGTCTCAATGTTTGTCTCCTGTCTGTAAAAGCAGCCCCCCCTCAGCAGAGGCTGTCATACAATCGACTGAACAGCATAACAACAAATACCTGGTTACCTTGGACGAAGTAGATCAGAGCCACCAGGCTCAGTTTGTAGATGGTAGAAAAGTTACTCATGTCTGTAAAGTCTTCTCTTTGTCCTTCACTTCTGCTCTTGTTTTTCTCCCTCCAGTGAAGCAGAGTAGGTAGACGGTTCTCCCCTTCAACTCCGACTTTATTTTACTTTCGCTTTCACCGTGGTCCACTCCTCCGTCGACGAGATCTCAAAAAAGGGGAAATTCAGGTCACAGTGTCAGAACAAAGTCCTCATGGACTATGTCCTCAAGGGACCCAGGAGGGGGGTGTGGTCGAAAGTTAAAACTTTATGCAGATATTTAACTTAAAGCTGCCCAGGTGACTTCACAAAACGCAAAGTGGTGTTCAACAATACTGCCAGTTGATGGCGCTGTTTGTTAACAGTCCAACAGGATCCAGACTGGTAAAGTCCCCATGTGCTCTTTGAGTCAATGATCTCTTTATGCACCCATCAAAAGTCCTGCACTTCAGCTTTCTCTTCAGTTAGATGGTCAGAGAGGCCAAGTTAGTTGCTTGTGTGCAAAATCAGGTCTAAGAAATGGGAACATGTCAGGATTTTATGCTCTTAAGAGTAAAATTCATGCTGTTAAATATATCTCCTCATATAACCTTTGTTTATGTCTTCTGCTTGATGAGCGACCACTCCAGACACTAAGATTTTTCTGTCCTAAACACCTTTAACTCTAAGGCCACATGTGCAGGTTAAATGCAGAAACAGCCCAGAGTCACATGCAGCATCTGATGTATCTATAGAAGCTAAAGATCCTTGATGGCCCAGGTAAGATCAGGTTTTCTCCCTCTGCCAAGTGAAGTAAAATATATTCTAGAAGAAATCAGACTGCAAACCAAGTCCTGTCTCTTTTTTTCACTGTACAAATAATGACTTTAGAGAGTTATTGTTTCATAAAACCACTCACCAAAATGCTAAAATATTATGGCGGCATGAGAAGCAAAAACTGTAATACCTGTTATATGAAGTGTGACGTTTTCAGCCCTGAAAAGAGGACAATCTGATCAATTAGTATGTTTTTTTCCCTACTTCCTTCTTCTCTTATGACTTTGAATAGTGTTGCTGTGCTCTCTCACTTTGGACTTTATAAATTTATGGTGTTTTGAATGCCCCTGCAAGCTGGTCATACAAATAGATGCATAGCACAATAATTAAATAGAAACTTTTAAACTCTTCTGAATTGTCATTTCTAAAAATAAATGTAAAACATTAAGTTAATGTCCCTCATCAGAGAAATAAATACCAGAGCTGCATGGTTTAATCTGTTTATAATGCAGAGTTTGTTTTTATGAAAGCCTAATCTGACAGTGATGTTGTATTTTGGATATACAAAATTATACAAGCAGAGGAAGTTCAATGCAAACATAAACCAGGGCAGTTACATAAATAGTGCTATTATTTGATTTTATCCTCCTGAAAGTATGTTTATCAGCACCAGAGGAATGTGGTGAAGCAGGAATAACATCAGGGTTAGGAATGGTTCCTTTTACTCCTGACAAACTTATACTTCATACCAGATCTGGGTGTCACACTCAAACATGAAACCTAACATCAGGTGATTTTCCAGAAACAGTCCAGGATGGTTGTGCTGTTTTCATCCAGTGGAGGAGCTCTAAGGCTACATGACTCCTGTTAAAAAGCAGCCATCATTCCTGCTGCTGAGTTGTAGTTTTTATATCCTCCATAGCTGTAGTTTATATCAGCTTTGTTAGTTTTCCTCATGCTAAAAGTGGCGCAGAGAGAAGGAGGGGGTTCACCAAACTGTATTCTGAGTATGATCAGTGTGACTCAGCTTTCTGCCTGCTCCTCTTTATTCTGATATGCAGGAGAGTTTAAATTCTGCTCCAATTAAATAAAACAACAACAATATATAAGTCCCAAGTTAAATCATAGTTTCAGCCAGAAAAAAATGGGCATCTTCTGAATTTTATTTTGTATTATATTTTTTGTTCAGATATCATCATGTACCCGACTGTGACCACTCACACAGAGGTTTACTGCGTGTGTGTGTTGGTCATTTCAAAGCAAACAAAGACAGAAAATGGTGCCGTGCACACGCCTCACAGTGACGGATGTGGTAACATGACAATAAATTTATGTTTTTCTCTGAAGATGTGATTAAAAGTTTTTGGTTTTGCTTCCTTCAACAAACATCATTCCATTTTTTGTTTCGCTTCATAGTGACTGAAACTAAAAGCTTCATGTGTGTTTGTCTTGAAACTTCACCCTTTTGTTCCTGAGCGCTGCACTCAAGAACAACTTTTTGTTTGGGGAGACTTTTCACTTTAACTCCACAACACCTGAAAAGCAGATTTGACTCCACTACAGTACAAACACAGCTTCAAACTGTCTCTCTACCACAGGATGGGATTAATCACAATAAGTGATAAAATGAGATATTATTTTATAGAGCATCATCTGATGTTACTACACTGGAATTTTTTTAAATGGATATGAAAAACATACCATGTGGTTCAGCTGAAACTGAGGGTTGATCCTCTGACTCCATCTTTCTCCTCCTCATCCTCATCGCCTGCCTCTTCAGTCTCTGTCCTTTTTTTCTGACTCTGATATGCTCTAGTCTTCATCCCTCACACTGCTGTCTTCTTGTTCCTCTTCTTCCTCACTTTCTTCCTGCTCTGTTTCTCTCTCTCTGGCCCTCTGCATGTCTGAACCTCCTGATTTCTCCTCCTTTCTCTCTTCTTCATTTCCATCCCTCTCTCCTTCTTGCCTCTTCTCCTGCTCACTCCTTCTTTTTTTTTTTTAACAAAATAACTTAAAATATTTTTATTTTGAGTTTTCCTTTTCATTTTGGCCTGAAAGTGGGAAAATGTGAAAATCTCAGGGTTAAACTCTTTGTGTAATATTTCTCAGTAGGACCACATGTAGCCTAACATATGAAACTAGAAAAGATCAATCACATCCCAAACACTCATGTATAGACGGCCTACTGTCACTGTGTTATTTAGCCAGTCTGACACTAATGATGCTTTCTCCTTTCACTGTGCAGCTTCATGAGATCATTGATGATTTGACTGACCCCACAGTTCACTGAAGATGTTTTGGTTACAACGTTCTTTATCTGATTACTGACATGATCTCCAGGATGGAGGATAATGATCTGCTCACTGTACTCACCTGATCTTTACCTCACCATCATTTCTACATCACTGTGAGCTCCTTAAACCGCCACCTAAAGGATCCATACACGACAACATTAGATAGATAATGGACAATTGATATTAATTAACACACACACACACACACACACACACACACACACACACACACACATATATATATATACACATATATATATATATATATATATATATATATATATATATATATATATATATATATATATATATATATATATATATATATATATATATATATGAGGAACCTTCACTTGTATTAGAGCAGTGTTTGACTCATATTTATTCTTGTATTTGGGCAAATCCAGATGACCTTAAATTTCTGTGAATAACAGTAACAGCTTATTTCATACTTCAGATGCTGTTATGTTTTTGAAAAGTTTTTATTATTTAATCTGCAGCCATACATATCTTCTTGGCTCTAGTATTAAATCCAGCTCTCTGTGATATTTGAAGGCCTTTATCATAAAGATGTCTTGATAAGAGGAGCTGTAAAATGCCAAAAAAAGAGCCCAGTTTTGATTTTGACCTCTTTAATCATGTAAATCTTAATCAAACAGTGAATTCTGTAAGTTTTTAATGATTTACTTTGAAAACAAAAGGCCTGCATGAGGACTGAACAGAGTAACCCCACGCAAGAGCCAACTAAAGGATGGCATCAGGTGTCCACACATCAACAAAGGTTTCAGCAGAATTCAGCGTTCAACGCTCCAAATGATTAACAGGAGCGTTTAATCTGAGACAGAGCAGAGCTGCTGTTGTTATTGTGGTTCTCTGACTAAATCACTGAGTTCACTTCACTGCTTTGGTTTTCACTTCAAACTAACATTAATATGAGGCTGGTTTATGACATGTAGAGAAAGGCTGGTTATAGAGAACACAAAGAGGACACATTAATGTCTGTGATAATAAGTTATAAATTTGCTGACTTGGGACATCTTCCGACTTTCAGAGTAAAGGATGTTAAATCACTCTGATCAGCGGAGCTTTTGTGCTTCATATTAACAAAAAGACAAACCAACATTTTGTTCTCTTTGGTTTTGGGGTGCTGTTTTTAGTTTCACTTTCATTTACAACCTCTGTGGATGTTTTTCACCTGGTTATGAGTGACGTAGAGGCACAGACTGAATTCCTATTGGCTGAAATGGAGGATGAAGTCGCTCTTTTTTTTTTTTCTTGTCTCTATTTCACCTCGGGAGCTCGGATCAGACGCGCAGTTCTTCTCGGTCTCTACAGAGGAATGGTTGAGTTGTTGGTCTATCAAACTTTAAGACGCCACGGTCCAGAATGAGGTCTCTGATGATCCTGTGTGTCCTGGGATTAGTCCTTCATGACACGACGGCAGGTGAGTCAAAGATTCAATCTGAGATGTTTTATTATCGAGAGAAATAACGTTTGATATGTTTTTAAAGTGTAAATTTTAATTTTGGTTTCATTCGATATTTTATATATTTAAGTTCCAGATCTTCAGCATGTTTTATAAATGTTAAAAATCACAGATGTCAGCTCGGGTATTTTTTATTTTATTTATTTTTCGTGTTATTCCTCTGTCGCACATGTACTTTCCCTGCATGTCAACTCTAAAGTAGAAATCAAGAAGTTTGAAGAACGTCTTCATTTTGTGAAGAGTGATAAAAAAAACCGTCATTAATGAATTTAATAAAGGACTACGAATACCTGCAGCAGTTAAAATAAAACTACACAGCACGACCAGTGACACTCGGAAGTTAGTATTAATGTACTACCTGTAACAATGACTGTCATTTTTACCATATTCGTAACAATTATTATTTTTCAATATGTATAGACATGTTAGTTTATATATTAATTGCTTGTAGAAACATACAATAAGAGACTTTCTGTTCGAGTTCATCCTGTTCTTCATATTCTTTGACCTCTGATGATTGAATCTAAAAGCTGTCCTCCAAATAATCCTCATAATAATCCTCATTTATCATTTTTGTTTGTACTAAATTCTGTTGGTTTAGTCAGATCACATTAAAAAATGCCCTTACATTTTACTTATGAACAATATCAGGCTACATTTGAAACATCACATCTGTAATTATTAATATATTACCATATTGCAGACAAGAAAAATATGTTTATATCATAAACTGTATCATATATAATTTATATTTGCTGAGAATTAACAGGAAAAAGAAAATCAGGTTTCAAGATCTCCATAAACAGTTTGATTATTACAGAGTTTGTCCAGCAGAGGGCAGTCAACAGCTGAAATTTTCAGCTTCAACGTCCTGTTCAGTTTTTACTTTGACCACAAAGATCAAAAGTTTAATCTTTGAAATTACCTGATCTTTGAATCAACCACTTGATTTCTGACTAATAGAATTCCATCTTTATCAGTCTTATAATTCTTATTATTTGAATCAAAGAGAAGCAGATTGAGATCTTTAAATGTGAGCAGTGCTGCAGATTGTTTTCAAGAGCAGTTGAAGAAAGAGAAATGATGTTCAGGAAGCAGACGACAGAGCAGGATTTAAAATGATCAGTCACATATTTGACCAAAACCAAATCAAAAATAAACTCCATGAAGTTCACTCTGCTGACAGTAATTTATGAGTAAAATCAGTTTATGGAGAGAAACAGTCAGAATCTCATCAATGATTTTAGACTTTATTAAAGTGTTTGATTTTAAAGCAGCATCACTGATACTTAGTGACAAATGAAGTTTGAGAATTACTTTGTTCAACTTGAGTTAAAAGAATCAAAATTCAATAACAGAAATCCTAAAATATAGATTTGATAATAACTGACTGAAGTGAAGAAAACAAGAGCAATAAAAAGAGGAAATCAACACACCTTTGTTCAGAGGTTTTTGATTTCATCTTTAAAATCATAAAATAATGAGAGTGTAAACTGCTAATGATCATAAACACAAATCAAAAACTCCACTAACAGGAAACTAAACTGGAGTTTGACTTCACATCCAGATGACCACAGATTAAAAAAAGATATAGAAAATAAAAACTGTTGATATAAATCTGTCAGTGACAGTCAGGTGAAAACTGCTCCTCTGAAATGTTTGACTTGTTTGATGATTCGTGTTAAAAAAAGAAAAGTAAAAATCATTTTCTCAGACTCGTCATCAGGAGTTTGAGGATGAAGAGTTTTGTTTTAGATCTTTAAATGAATGTTGTTTACTGACTGTTCAGAGCTTATAAAGCTGTGTTGAATGTTGAAGTCTTTGATGTGTGTACTGGATCATCACTTTGTTCACTGATTGAAAAAACAAAGTGATAAAATCAAACTGATGAAAATATTTTGTCCTTACAGTGATTCACTCTCTGAAGAACTTCTACACGGGTTCTTCTGGACTCCCAGACTTCCCAGAGTTTGTGGCTGTTGGGCTGGTTGATGATATTCAGATGGTCCACTTTGACAGTAACACCAAGAGAGAGGTACCCAAACAGGACTGGATGAGCAGAGTCACAGAGGATGATCCTCAGTACTTTGAGAGGAACACTCAGATCTGTTTGGGTCACCAGCAGACCTTCAAAGCCAACATTGAAATAGCAAAGCAGCGCTTCAACCAAACTGGAGGTTTGTTCATGTTTAAGTTTCTCCTGATTAAATGTTGTTCATATCTTCAGCCTGAATTTAAGGAAACAGAGTTGTTACTGAAAACACACACACACACACACACACACACACACACACACACACACACACACACACACAGACACACACAGTCTGAGTGTTTTATGACTGAACAGAAACCTCACTGACACTCAGACCACTGGGTGCTGCTGTACTGCTCTGATCCAGTGTTTCTGTCCATCCCATAATAATCTACAGAGATGATGAACTCTTAATCTCCACAGATTAGATCAGAATAACTCCTCTGAGGGGCCCACAGTGAGTCGCTCCACATGAACTCTCTTTGAGGAAACCTGTTTATCACAGCAGCTCAACAACACACAGCTGATAGAGGAGCATTACTGCCTGGTTTCTCAACCTGAGGAGCAGGACCGTAAATGGGACACAGGCTGCTTGTGCTGGGTCCACACATGAGAGGAGGAGCAGCATGTTTGAATGAAGCTGCTGACAGGAGCACATGATGAAAACCACATTCAGATCAGAGGTTCAAGAAGTTCAACAGCCAGACTCTGCTGTCCTCACAACACAGAGTCCATGATCTACAAAACAACAACAGATTACATTAGATCAGATCAGGTTAGATTAGATTAGACTAGAACAGGTTAGATTAGATTAGATTAGATTAGATTAGATCAGACCAGACCAGATAAAATCAGAGGTTCAAGAAGTTCAACAGCCAGACTCTGCTGTCCCCACAACAAAGGGTCCATGATCTACAAAACAACAACAGATTAGATTAGATTAGATTAGACCAGATTAGATTAGATTAGATTAGATTAGATTAGATTAGATTAGATCAGACCAGACCAGATCAGATTAGAATAGTTTAGATTATATATGTGGTATAAATACAGATTAGCTGAGATGAACTGGAGTTGAGCACCGTGTGTGTTTTTTCCACAGTGAACTTGTTGTGCTGTTGAATGGAGTCACTTCATGATGAGCTGATGACTGAAAATGTTTGGAGGAGTTTTGATGGTTGAAGAATCATTTCTGTGATTTTGAATCAGAAACTTCAAACAGTTTGTGTCTCCAGTCACTTTAATCTGACAGTTAATCTGCTTTAATCTGTAGAGTCAGAAACCTTCAGTCTTATTATGAAGCACTTTGAAAAGTTGACCTCAGGCTGTCCTTACATTTAGTCAACTGATAAAGTCAGACTGAGCTGTGATCTCTCTCTCTCTCTCTCTCTCTCTCTCTCTCTCTCTCTCTCTCTCTCTCTCTCTCTCTCTCTCTCTCTCTCTCTCTCTATCCCTCTCTCTCTCTCTCTCTCTCTCTCTCTCTCTCTCTCTCTCTCTCTCTCTCTCTCAGGTGTCCACCTGTTCCAGTACATGTACGGCTGTGAGTGGGATGATGAGACTAACAGGATCAGTGGTTACAGACAGTTTGGTTATGATGGAGAAGACTTCCTCTCTCTGGACTACACAACAATGACATATGTGGCTGCTCAACAACAGGCCGTCATCACCAAACAGAAGTGGAATAATGACAAAGCTTATATAGCACAGAGAAAACACTACCTCACTCAGGAGTGTCCTGAATGGCTGAAGAAGTATGTGAAGTATGGAAGCAGCTCTCTGCTGAGAACAGGTAGAATCACATGATGTGTTTTATCATGAAGACATGTTCATGCTCCTCATTTTAAAAAACAAACTGAATGTTTCACATCTCTCTCTCTCTCTCTCTCTCTCTCTCTCTCTCTCTCTCCCTCTCTCTCTCTCCTTTTTTAATCTCTTTCTGAATATTTCTTTATATTTTTAGTTTTCCTTCATCCTGTAATATTTATAATTCATCTCAGCTTCCCTCAACATATATTTTCTCTTTTTTTCTCCTCTGCTGCTCATTTATTTACTCATTTATCTATAAACTAGTTTTTTATTACTCACACACTAAATGTTTGTGGACGTGTGTTGACTGAGGTATTTTAAAATGAAGATCAGCAGGTGAAGTTGATAAAAACAAAGTGTAAACTGTCTTTATGATTTGTTGTCCAGACGTCCCCTCAGTGTCTCTCCTCCAGAAGTCTCCCTCCTCTCCAGTCACCTGCCACGCTTCAGGTTTCTACCCTAACAGTGCCGTGATGTTCTGGAGGAAAGACGGAGAGGAGCTTCATGACGACGTGGAGCACGGAGAGATCCTTCCCAACCACGACGGATCCTTCCAGATGAGTGTGGACCTGCTGAGACTTCCATCTGATGACTGGGGGAGCTACGAGTGTGTGTTCCAGCTGGCTGGTGTGAAGGAGGACGTGGTCACCAGACTCAACAAAGACGTGATCAGGACAAACTACGGTAAGAGTGGAATCAGAAGTGATGAGAGCGGGCTGTTCACATGAACCCTGGTGTTTGGGATGGGATACGTTGTCTTTGTCTTCTTTTCAAACCTCTGAATGTTTATAAGATTTCACACAAACAGCTCAAACATTCAGACCAATAATAAACTGCTGTAAACCTCCACCTCTGGGTCCTGACAGCAAATCCTGAAAAGAATCAAATCAAACTACTTGAATTGATTTGAGCTCAACACCATGCTGTGCTCCAAAGGGATCATTGATGGGCTGTCCGTCTGCTCTGTGCTGACCTTTAATTTATTCAGAAACATGTCAACCATGAACCACACAAAACACAACTTGATGTTTCATCTTGTGTTTTGAAAAGAGACCTCTTTGTGCAACAATGATTGATGAGTTATAAAAAGCTGAAGTTCAGGTTGATAAACAATCAGATCAAATAAAATGAGAATGAAACTGAAGGAGGATAAAAGTTCAAATGCTTTTCTCTTGAAGCTCCATCAGCGGTTCAGATTGTGACTTTGTTTTGTTGTTTCTGATGAACAGTGAATCCCGTCTACATGATCCTCATCCCCATCATGGCTGCAGTGATTCTCCTCCTCATCTGCGTGGTTGGATTCTTCATTTACAAGAAGAGAAACGGTGAGAGGCCAAAGACTAAACATGCTCTCATTTTTCCTGTGACATGACAAAAGTTCAAACAGAAACAGAGCCCAGAATGTGTTCATATCAGGCCCAAAGCTGCAGTTTGATTGGAACAGAACTGAGCCTGAACAGAAAGCAGTGGAGAGAATGTTTGTGACACTGAGTAGGAGACAAAGACGCTGATAAGAACTGTTTTTGATTCTGTTACAGCCAAACGCCCTCCGTCTCGTAAGTAGATCCTGTTTTTATTCTTGAATCTATTCTTGAAATGCTCTCTTTAACTTGAAGTGATGGGATGTGTGCTGACTCTGAGCCTCTGACATTACAGCGGTGTTCAAACCTGCCGGGGAGCAACAAGTGATGCTTCCAACAGCTTAAAGACAAACACAGAAGCCTGAACTCAGTGAGTTTCATTTGACTCTCTGAGTCTGATTTGATCAGCTGTAGCTGTTTACAGCTGTGTGAAAAGGAGATGGCTGCTTTATTATTATTGTAAAGAGATGATGATGTTTAGAGTTACATGAGCATCAAAACTCAAACTGTTGTGTTTCCATTAAAGCTCTTCAGATGAATGTTTGTGTGTGAAATGATTGTTTCATTCCATGTTTTGTCTCCTCTGGTTTTAGGGCTCCTGGATTCATTGGTCTCTGGATCAAGAAGAAGATCCACAGCAACATTTTGTTGATGCATGATGACAGATTTCTTTATTCTCACCTGGAGAGACGTTCAACAATATTCCTCCATGAAAGCATCACACTGTGTTTTTCATGTGCATTATAGAGCTTTGATCTTCATGTCAAACAGATCCACCATAGCTGCTGTTTGATACTTCAGGTGTTGGGAGCTTGGAGCTTCAATCAGTTTTTATTAAACCTGCATTAATCAACATAAAGACTCACTGACCACAGACAAACCCTCACATGTTCTCATCTGGACTCGTCTGGGCTCATGGGCTCAGACATTTAGCAACACGTAGCTTCAAACACAGACTCTGGTCAAACAGCTGATTGTATTGACTCTTTCTACAGAGAATGTTCTGGTAAAGTGGAAATGTTTGATGACTTGAAGATTGATCGTTGGCTGTCACTTCAGATGTTTGTCCTCCAGATATCAGTCCACTGCTCCACCTCTCCCTCTTTATTTTTGCTTTGGATTGACTTTTTCATCATGATGTTCAATCACCTTTAAATCAACTGAAATTCATTCAGCACAGATTTGCACCTGGCTCAAAGCCCCCGTGCTTCTTTGTAAATATTAGTTGTATATTTGTGTGAAATGAGAAGCTGAAAGACTGGAGGAAAACATCATTTATCTTTAAGGCTTTTCATCATGAACCGGACGCTGTGTTGATTTTTCTTCCATATTATCAAAGTAAGTTTGAAGTCTTCATAGATGTGAAAGCAGCCAAGTGTCAAATTCTCAGTCTAGAGATGAAAATGTTCTTTGAACTGAGACTTTGAATCAGTTCAGGGCTGTTAACTCTGGAGCTGATTGGGATCATGGTGTAAATGTTTGTTTCAGTCAGATATGATTTGTTCTTCTCTAAATGAGTGGTGTTGGGTGTCTCAGTTTAACCTGGAAATGAAGATGCTTTGCTCTGTCAGCGTTTTTTACTTTCTCTTTGAGTTCCAATAAAGTTCCTAAAACTCCAAATATGACGTCTCTTTTTTGTGATCTCACACAGACTGAATGGAAAGCTTTAGTTTGGATGTGATAAACTCAGAACACAAACAGAAACATGAACTTTTTCAGATAGTTGGAGGGTCATTTTATTTGAAGATGAAAAAAGGTCAAACTTCTCAGGATCTGAGCTCATAGGAAAAGTTTCATCTCAAATAAATATCAGACCTGTTCATTAAAGTACGCACTTAGGAATAAGGAAAGGATGTTTTTGCTCTTTAGTCTATAAACTTTTATTATCCTGTCAAAGAACACAGACTCATCCTTCTTTCAACCACCTGGTGAGATGATTTTCAACAACCTGAGCAAACCTGTTGAACTGTAATCTGCCCAGTAACAAATGACATCACAGCTCTGTTCAGTCATCCTTCAGCTCCTCTCTAAATCAGTCTCTGTCAGATATTGTCTAAGTTTTTAATAAATACCTTAAAAGGACAGTTTTTAAAAGATCTCATCCAGCAGGTTTAGAACAGACAACATTAGAAAGCAGATTTGGACCCTTCTGTACTTTAGTGCTCAAACTTCTGACACCCAGAAGAATGATAAAATCAATTATATCACAAACAACCTCGTAAATACTAGGGATGAGCCGGATATTCGTTTCAAACGAGTACTCATTACAGATAATGCATTTTTGCTGAGTCCGAGCACAACACGAGTTTTTTTTTAGGATTATTCGTATACGTGCTAAAAGAATCCTCATTGGGTATCAGCAACTACTGTCTTCACTCTTCACGCTCTGTGATTGGCCAGTCACACACAGCACACCCCCCTCCCTGCACCCACATGCTGCAGCGAGGAAGTGCCTGCTCTCCTCTTTCACACACACACACACACACACACACACACACACACACACACACACACACACACACACACACACACACACACACACACACACGCACACACATACAGGCAGCGAGTGACAGCGACTGCTTCTCTTGCTTGCTTGAGTTGACTGTAGTTTACGTTGCTCTAATCTCTACTACTCACTCAGTTTTCTTCTGCTCGTCTCTGTTGAGGTTTGTTTGGTATTTAAAGTTACTTCTTCAACTTATTTCCTGTCATACGCGATGCATGTGACAAGACGGGGCTGAAAACGGCTCGTTTCGCGCTGGTCAGTGCCTCTTGCTTCAATTCAGGACCGTTTTTTTAAGGTTTTCATTCTCTCGCATCTCTTTAGTTCTTTTTTTATATTTAAAGTTACTTGATTAACTGTTTTGCAACGTACACGCAACGCATTTGAAGGCTTAAAGCTGTAAACTCCTTGTGTCGCGTGTCCCCATAGTTTCTCCACGCCGGTCTGTTTTTTTTTTTTAACTGGCTGCGTGATTTTAGTTTGAAAGTTAGTTGGAAAGCTTTGCCCATTCTGAGCACAGTGTTTTTGAAAATACAGTGAACAACAAGGCATATATATAGATATTTTTTTGCCACTAAATGTTTGCACAAATCACCTATTAAATTTACACAGATCATAAATAAATAGACAGTCTTTCACACCACTACATACACATTTTACCAGTTGTACATAATACATAGCTGATCACACAAAAGCCTTTAAAAAAAAAAAAAAAAAAAAAAAAAAAAAAGCCAGTTTCAGACTTAAAATAATGTTTGGGTTTAGGCCCCGCCCATTTTCGGACAAAACACGCTCACTTCCGGTTTAGACCCCGCCCCCTACGAGTACAGATAGGGATACAGACAATATGGATGGATAAACAGATACACATACAGATACAGATAATGGTGTACTCGCTCATCCCTCGTAAATACTTACAGTGGTGGCCAGAATTGTTAGAACACCTGACAGATCTGGATACATTGATCCTTTCTGCCTCCAAAACGTATTTTTAAGACTGAGAATTTGGAGCTTCTTCACTTGTGTGTCTGAAAGTCTCTTTTTCAGGTTCTGGGGTGAATTAGTGACATCATGGTGGTTTGAAGTATACTGTACAGTTCTTGGCCTGCAGTGCTTGCATTGCAGAGGTAACTCCAGCCAGCACCTAAAGGGGTCTCTGTTTGAACCTGTTGCTCATTTGTTAGCCTCTTCTTCACCTTCACCACGTTCAAAGAGCAACATGTGAGTGGAGACTACTTCTAGAAGCTTTGAATTTATACCACCTGATGGTGTAGCTTCAGGGACAAATTCTTGATGTTATGACCCAGATCCAGCTGAATGGTAGCACAGCTGTTAGTGCAGTTGCTTCACAGCAAGAAGGTTGCTGGTTTGAATCTGGGTACTCCAGCTTCCTCCCACAGACCAAAAACATGCTCATCAGGTCATTGGTGATTTTAAGTTGCCCGTAGGTGTGAGGGTGAATGGTTGTGTGTCTCTGTGCGTCAGCCCTGTGATTGACTGGAGACCACTCCAGGGTGTACCCCACCTCTCACCCTAAGACAGCTGGGATAGACTCCAGACACCCTGAACAGGATAAGAGGGATAGAAGATGAATGAATGAATGACCCAAATCCTCCTATGATGGCTTTATGGTTTATAGAGCTTAATGATAACTCTGTAGACTGTTTTGATTACCAATTCCACAAATAACAAATAAACTCTCGTACTATGCTAAGTGTTCTGAGCATTTTGGGCACCACTGTATTTTTTTCTCTCCAGAAAACAAACAGTTCATCTGGAAACTGTGATCACATGATCAGTTCCTCTCCTCTCTTCACCTGAGTGTCCAGACCATACTGCCGCACATCAGCTGATACGACCACAAAGCTGATCATCAGTCTGCGTCCAAGGGTGTCCTGGTGTCAGGTGCACTTATGAACACCCTTATGCTCGAACATGGTGTTAGTTATCAACAAACTGTGACTATCATAGAAGTCAAACAACTGAACACCACTCAGGTTCAGATCGACCAGGCCATTCCTCCCATGCTCCTCCAGGTCACGCTGTCACTGCCCACATGTGCATTGAAGCTCCCCAGTAGGACAATGGCGTCCCCAGCTGGAACGCTTTCCAGCACCCGTCCCAAGGGATCCAAAAAGGTTGGGCACTCTGAACTGCTGTTTGGTGGGTAAGCACCTGTAGAGAGCTGGGGAGTTATGAGCAAGTCCATACCTACCCTCCACCTCTCACCTGGAGAAACTCCAGCAAAGAAGAGGGTCCAAACCCTCCTGAGAAGGTTGGTTCCAAAACCCAAACTGTGCATCGGGGTGAGCCTGACTATATCTAGCTGGTATGTTTCAACCTCTCGCACCAGCTCAGGCCTCTTTCAGCTCTATACAATAAAGTGTGACATGGAATAGTGTTATGGATAGCTTAATGTATGAATCCAGTTCTGTTGGCATCAGGCAGCGGTGCTGATGAGGAATGAGGAATGGGTTAGTGCTTTTTCCTGCAGGGTTGGTGTCTCAGTCTGCTGCTGAAGGAGCTGCTTAAAGTCTCCACAGCAGGTAGGAGGGATATTCCATAATGGATGTAGCTTTTATAGAATCCTCCTGTGTGAATGGGTATGACTGAATTAGATAAAAACTGATGGTTCCTAGAATAGAACTTCCTCCCATCAGCGTGTGAATGTGGTGTGGTTGAATGAGATTAGCAGTGTGAAGCACTTTGAGTGGTCAGAAAGAAAAGCGCTATATAAGTACTGGTCCATTTACCATTTACTCACCTTCTCCAGGGGATCCAGTCCAGGCCAGAACTGGCCCTCCTGAAAAGTCTCTTCAGTTTATGCACACTTCTCTAATTTTAAATGTCAAAATGAGCCTGGGACTTTAAAACAACATGGAAGCCAAATGTATTTAAAAACTGGAAGGCATTTAAAGAATATTGTATGTTGCTTTGGAAAAAAGCGTATGCTAAAGGAAACTGTAGAATTGTAGAAAAAACTTGAAGCTGGGCGTTTTGCTTTATTAGTTTATTATTCAGCAGATATCAGCACAGTGTTCAAAGTCCTCCACATTTCTATTTGAGTTAGATTGAACATTTTCCTAAAGATGAACAATAATTAAAACTACCATGTGATCAGTACAACCATGACAAAAAACACCGCACACAATACAGAGTATAATATGTACACACATTATTGTCTCAGTATATACAACAATTGCATTCTGGGTCATTAAATGACAACTTTGGTGTCCTGTATCATTTACAAATGGAATGATAGAAATTTTCAAGTTAGGCCCAAATCTCTGTTCAGAAGGAGAGAGAGAAGGAGAGAGAAAAGGAGAGAGAAAAGGAGAGAGAAAAGGAGAGAGAAAAGGAGAGAGAAAAGGAGAGGGAAAAGGAGAGAGAAAAGGAGAGAGCAAACGAGTGCTCAGTTCAATCCTCCGTCTCTGTCAGCTTTATATATTCAGAGTAACTAACAATACCTTTGCTCTGTTTGTAAATGAACATGTGATTTCATCCAAATAAGAACCAGCTGTGAACAGACACTTGAAGATTAAGCTCTGGGACTGCCTCCCTGTAATCAGTTCATAGTACACAGTTGATAAGTGATGTAGACCCACTCCCTCAAAATGAGTCTGTTTCAAGCACAAAACACAGTCAATAAAGAGCAGGGATGCAGGATATATCAGCATTAATATCAGTATCACCCGATGTTTGTCATTTCTTTAACATATCAGCATCAGTCCAACGAGTAAAACTGGGTCGATATTAAAAACTTATGTTTATATCCATGTAGTTTCTGTTTGTGTCTGGAGGGGGTTGCCATGGATACTGGTCAGTTTGTTATGGTAACTTTGTCAGGATATTATTTTGTTTTATGATCCTTTTTGTAATTTATGATCCAGACTTTCTCTCAGGAGTTTTGTGAGTTGAGTTTAATTACACACTTGTTACAAGTCATGAGGGTTGCTAAACAGTAACACTGTTGGTTCCTTGTGTTTATTTAAGCCTTGTAACGTTCTTATCAGAAAGGAAAACACTGTTTGAAAATAAAGAAAGACATTCAAAAATTCAGTTTGCATGATTTTCAGTCTGTACAAAATTTTATCATCTCAGAAACTTTTTTTTAACATATATCGACATTGGTAAATATTGGTTATTGACCATAACAGAAATATTAATATGGGATATTGTATCGGCCAAAGTTTCCATATCTGTGCATCCCTGATAATGAGTCCATCAGATATCCCACAAATATCAATCACACATTATAACAATGGTTTTGACATTTCCTAATACCAACAAGAATAATAACAAAAAGGTTTCTTTTGAACACAAACACATATTTTCAAACTATTCATGTAGTAAGAACCCTATTATATGCCTCCTGAAGCTGATATTTCAGCACTTCTTTGGACCTCCTCTTGCTCTTTTCCAGTGTTTGGGACAAAATCCAACAAAGCATGTGAACCAAAGACCCCGTTATGAGATTAATTACAGACTCTTTACGGAAAAAGTTTCTCCTGTATCTCAACACAACAGTTCGTTTCCTCCTAAGCATCATTTCTAATGTAAAAGTTAGAGAAAGCAATAAATGAGAGAGAACTGTACAGGCTCAAGAAATGTCCTGAATCTGTTAACAAAACATCACAACACTCACTTTAAAAAAGGCAAAATGACCAGCATGCAGTGGGAGATGGTTACTTTAGAAACCTCATCCATCATGACCAAAACGAGCGTTTTTTTTTTCTGCTTCAGCAACATTAGACTTCATTCTTCTTCAGCTGTCTTTCTACGAGTGGAGGAAGTTTACAGTTAACACTAAAAGTCATGAAACACCACAGAGCTGACAGTATGACATCAGGAGAGAGGCTTGTGTATTATTTTGAAAGTATCATTACCTTTTCCTGTTTGTCAGCACCTTCTGAGCCTATGTACAAAGACAGAAAGACATTTACAGTGAATTTGAAACTCAGTCATTTTACTGTATTTCATTTCAAAGACACAAATTCAAGATGAAATACACAATGAACATAAGATTCATCTTTAAAGTCTGATATTATTATCTTTTTGTATCTAAAACAGTATAAAGATGTTATTGTACAGTGAAATGAATTTACAAAACTTAACTTTGAGTGACTGCTTGGTGTTAAATGTGCTAGTTAAGGTTCATGTTTCAGCATTTTTTGCTACCTGATCCAATGAAGGTCCAAGAAATAAACTTGATGAGACCGTAGAGCAGCAGCGCTACACCAACCATTGCCATGGAGTCCTCAATGGAGGGAGCACTGAACCCTGCAACAAAGACACAAGACAGAGTTCAGGTTTCTTTCATTATTTGCCCTCTGCTGTGACTTACATCTTTGCTCCTCTGTGTACAGAAAATAAACATTTGACCAACAGTATTAATACAAGCTAACACATACTTTAACATAGGTTTGTTTAAACAATACAATCAGATATGGTGACGTGTCATCAAAATGGTCTGAAGCATTCTTTTGATATATCTGTCTTTGCTAGTTTATCGATCATCTCCACAAGGTCCTTCATGTTTTCACTCTTATTGGGCATCAAATTCTTCCACATTACCGATGACACTGAGGGTGGAGCTGGCCCGTCGTGTGCCTCCAAGATGGACAGCCACACAGATGACCTCCCCTCCTCTCCCCAGGTCCAGCTTAGCTGTGTCCAGCTCCAGCCGGGTGCTCTGGCCATAGGTTCCATCCCAGGCCTGCCTGTGGCCCGTAATGCTGCCTGATCCCAGAGACCTGGACTTCCCGTCCGCACCTTTAAACTCCCAGCTCAGCTCCAGGGAGAGAGGGGCAAAACCTGAGGCGTCACACTGAACAGTCAAAGTCTGACCGGGTACAAGGAGGGGCAGAGGTGAGGGGTAGATGGTGAGGGATGGAGGTTCTGGGTAAAACAAGAAAAGACAACAACAAAGACAGAGAGAGAGAGTTATCAGTGAGAATCTGGTTTCCTGTGCTCTATAGTTTTAAACTTTAATGAATTAGTTTAGCTCACTGTTGTTTAAGGAGAAATCTAACAAATATAAGACTGTATTTAACGATCACTGTGAACAGAGACCGATTCATGATGCTCATTTCTTTCTGGAGCATCAAAATAACCACTGAAGTTATGTTTTAGAGAGCACAGGCTCGAGGTTAGGACAAATAGTGATAAAGGTATAATCCTCTCCCTCACCAACAATCTCAAGCTCCACCGCCACCTGAGCCACGAGGTACGGCAGATACACGGTGCAGATGTACATCCCTGAGTGACGCACTTTGGCTTCCTGCAGGATCAGGGAAGCGTTTCCCTCGTGCACACCCTCAAAGTCCAGCGTGGCCCCCTCTTCTTGTGTATCAGCCAAGCGGTCTGTCTTGCCATCGTACGCCAGAACCAGCCGCCCATCTCCTCTGAACTGGTACCGCCATTCTACAGCAAAACCAGACCCAGAGAGAGGCGAGGATGGATCCACCCAGAAGCTGCAGTCAAGGAGCACAGGTTCACCGAGTCTGGACTGAACTGAGAGCGTTTTACTGGTCACGCTGAGGATCACTGCAGACAGAGACAGAGACGAGGACAGAGTCAAACTCTCACACATGACTGAGATAATATCATCATGTCCACTTCTCCTCAGAGTCATAAAGTCTCACCGCTGTGGTCTTTGCTTCCGGTTTGAGCACGTGTGATGCTGGAAATGGTCCGCTGTTGTTTGACGTCCTGATGGGAGGTTGTAAACCAATCAGCTTGCAGATACATGGGGCTCAAGTTGGATTCTGTTAGGGAAGCGACCCACTTCAGGTCTGAGGGGTGCGGCAGGAAAGGGTTGATCTCACACTGAGGCTTCTTGGCTGAGCCTCTGGGCCGGCTCAGAGAAGGCAGGCAGAGAGTGCCAGCAGGGTCTGAGAGAAGAGGAGTCACAGAGGTAACATCTAATCATTTTCACAGAATCGGACTAAAACAAATTCAAATCTAAACAGTGAAACTTCAGGAAATGTGAGTAAAATCTAAACCCGGGAAATAAAACAGATAAATGTGCACTAAGACCAGGACTGAGCTGCACTCCAGAGGGATTTTATCATCTTGTAAATTCATTCTGTAATAAATAATTTGGTTTCTACACAGCAGATACAAAGATCCTCAACACGTCACCTGTGTAGATTTGCATACTGCAGAATGTAGCACTCACCATTAACAAAGTAGACTCTGTCAGACCCAGATGGAGCACTTTGAGACTCTGCAGCATGTCTGTGTTTGTCTGTGCTGATGTAAAGCAGGGATATTTCTTGGCTTGTCGCTGCAGTCAAACCTCCTCGACCTGCCTTCTCCTGCACAAACCAGCACTCCAACACCGGACAGCTGCAGCTGCACGCTTCAGACAACACATTCAACAAGAAATTCATAATTAATATCTTTAAAAAAGTCTGTGAAATGCACCAACATAATAGAGCAATTCTACTAGATTACATAGTCCACATAGATTTATACTCTTCTGTGACACCATTTGAAGCACGGTGCAGGGGTTCATGGGAAATAAAATGCAATAAAGCACAAAGAATAAGACCTAAAAATAAGATCCTTCAGAACTGATCTTTAGTTCCCACTCCTTTATGAACAGTTTCCTCATTTATTTCAAAGACTGGACTCGATTTATAACTATGAAAACATTTTTTGTACACTTGAGGGTTAAAGTCTCTTTACAGCCTCTTTGTGTGACTTTTGTTGTGTTGATTAGTTTCAATGAAATCTGTCAACAACACGTCGTTACGGTTTCGATGTCAGTTAACAAGACGTGGTCGTTGCAGAGAACGCTTCAGACCAAACTCCCTCAAGAATTTGTCGTAATTTGTTGTTTCACCCTTTTAAAAAGTGGTAACGATAATTAGCAAACAGAATTGTACATTTTCAAACGTTATTCGAGAAAATGTAAAGTTCGGCTGAAAAACTTTACCTAGATCTTTATCTTACAGGATGTTACAGACTCAAATACAGTTAAAGCTGGAATTTAAGCTTAAATTTCTATTAAAAATATAGTTAACAGCTGCTGCTTGAGTATTTCTGAACTTATTTATGACTTTTATTTGTACCCAGCATGTCTCAATGTTTGGCTCCTGTCTGTAAAAGCAGCCCCCCTCAGCAGAGGCTGTCATACAATCGACTGAACAGCTTAACAACAAATACCTGGTTACCTTGGACGAAGTAGATCAGAGCCACCAGGCTCAGTTTGTAGATGGTAGAAAAGTTACTCATGTCTGTAAAGTCTTCTGTTTGTCCTTCACTTCTGCTCTTGTTTTTCTCCCTCCAGTGAAGCAGAGTAGGTAGACAGTTTTCCCTTCAACTCCGACTTTATTTTACTTTCGCTTTCACCGTGGTCCACTCCTCCGTCGACGAGATCTCATAAAAGGGGAAATTCAGGTCACAGCGTCAGAACAAAGTCCTCATGGACTATGTCCTCAAGGGACCCAGGAGGGGGGTGTGGTCGAAAGTTAAAACTTTATGCAGATATTTAACTTAAAGCTGCCCAGGTGACTTCACAAAACGCAAAGTGGTGTTCAACAATACTGCCAGTAGATGGCGCTGTTTGCCAACAGTCCAGCAGGATCCAGACTGGTAAAGTCCCCATGTGTTCTTTGAGTCAATGATCTTTTTATGCACCCATCAAAAGTCCTGCACTTCAGATTTCCCTTCAGTTAGATGGTCAGAGAGACCAAGTCATTTGCTTGTGTGCAAAATCAGGTCTAAGAAATGGGAACATGTCAGGATTTTATGCTCTTAAGAGTA
This sequence comes from Labroides dimidiatus, assembly GCA_030710495.1. Taxonomy (NCBI): domain Eukaryota; kingdom Metazoa; phylum Chordata; class Actinopteri; order Labriformes; family Labridae; genus Labroides; species Labroides dimidiatus. Next base: position 3,024,822 of record CM061155.1, read on the forward strand.
AAATTCATGCTGTTAAATATATCTCCTCATATAACCTTTGTTTATATCTTCTGCTTGATGAGCGACCACTCCAGACAGTAAGATTTTTCTGTCCTAAACACCTTTAACTCTAAGGCCACATGTGCAGGTTAAATGCAGAAACAGCTCAGAGTCACATGCAGCATCTGATGTATCTATAGAAGCTAAAGATCCTTGATGGCCCAGGTAAGATCAGGTTTTCTCCCTCTGCCAAGTGAAGTAAAATATATTCTACAGGAAATCAGACTGCAAACCAAGTCCTGTCTCTTTTTTCACTGTACAAATAACGACTTTAGAGAGTTATTGTTTCATGAAACCACTCACCAAAATGCTAAAATATTATGGTGGCACGAGAAGAAAAAAATGTAATACCTGTTATATGAAGTGTGATGTGTTCAGCCCTGAAAAGAGGACAATCTGATCAATTAGTACGTTTTTTCCCTACTTCCCTCTTCTCTTATGACTTTGAGTAGCCTTGCTGTGCTCTCTCACCTCGGACTTTATAAATTTATGGTGTTTTGTACGCCCCTGCAAGCTGGTCATACAAATAGATGCATAGCACAATAATTAAATAGAAACTTTTAAACTCCTCTGAATTGTCGTTTTCTAAAAATAAATGTAAAATATTAAGTTAATGTCCCTCATCAGAGAAATAAATGCCAGAGCTGCTTGGTTTAATCTGTTTATAATGCAGAGTTTGTTTTTATGAAAGCCTAATCTGACAATGACGTTGTATTTTGGTTATACAAAATTATACAAGCAGAGGAAGTTCAATGCAAACATAAACCAGGGCAGTTACATAAATAGTGCTATTATTTGATTTTATCCTCCTGAAAGTATGTTTATCAGCACCAGAGGAATGTGGTGAAGCAGGAATAACATCAGGGTTAGGAATGGTTCCTTTTACTCCTGACAAAATTATACTTCATACCAGATCTGGGTGTCACACTCAAACATGAAACCTAACATCAGGTGATTTCCCAGAAACAGTCCAGGATGGTTGTGCTGTTTTCATCCAGTGGAGGAGCTCTAAGGCTGTACATGACTCCTGTTAAAAAGCAGCCATCGTTCCTGCTGCTGAGTTGTAGTTTTTATCCTCCATAGCTGTAGTTTATATCAGCTTTGTTAGTTTTCCTCATGCTAAAAGTGGCACAGAGAGAAGGAGGGGGTTCACCAAACTGTATTCTGAGTATGATCAGTGTGACTCAGCTTTCTGCCTGCTCCTCTTTATTCTGATATGCAGGACAGTTTATATTCTGCTCCAATTAAAAAAACAACAACAATATATAAGTCCCAAGTTAAATCATAGTTTCTGGCAGAAAAAAATGGGCATCTTCTGAATTTTATTTTGTATTATACACTGACCAAAACTTCCAACGCAACACTTTGGTTTATTGCAACACATGTAATTTTCTTACGTTAAATTTAACAATACATAACAAATATTAAGATTCAAATCAAAAACACATTTTCAGAGTCAGGAACGAGGAACAGGCCAATCAAGACACGGAACATTATTCTGCCTCAAGTAGTCCTGACAGAATCTGGCGACATGTGGTCTCGTGTCATCCTGTTGCAGCGTTAGGCAATAGCGATGGACAAGTGGAACTGCGACAGGGGTCCGGATTTCGTCACAGGAATGGGCCGCACTGAGGTTTCAATTGATGAAAATGAGATCTGTCTTGTATCTTCTGCTTATTCCAGCCCAAACCATTACACTGGGTCCACCCCAGCAGTCATGCTGCAGGATGGTAGCATCAGCATAATGTTCCCATTGCCTACGTCAAACACGCTCTTCCGTTAGCCACACTCAAGTTGAACCTCGATTCATCGGAGAAGAGCACCCTGTTCCATCTGTGAGCATTCCAGCCCAAATGTGCCCTTGACTATCGCAGATGGACGTGGCGACGCACAGGAGTCAACACCACACCACGGCAGGGACGCCTTGTGCAAGTCAGCTTCACGCAGGTGGTTGTGTACAGTTTGATCGCTAATCCGGTTCTGGGGACAACCTCTGGTCTGAGCAGCAGTTACTGTAGCTGGCAGGAAGCGATTGCGCAGGTGCTAGAGGTGAATATAGCAATCCTGCTGAGGGGTGGTGACACGTGGTCTGGGGGCACATGGTCGATCATCGGTGCTTCCTGTTTCATTATGTCAGCTCCAGAGACATGATATGGTCGACACTTGGACACCAAGGTTCCTTGCAACCCGTCTTTGCAACATTCCACCAGTAAGCATAACAACGGCTCGCTCTTGCTGATTTTGACCTAGTCACAGCATGGTCACACGTTGACCCAGGACAATGCACAGGAATATTGAAGTTGCCCATTGCTACGGCTATTTCTTGACCAAATTATGGAAGGATTGGTCAAAGAGTTCTACTCAACCTGACGGGATAGGCAAAATACTAAACAATGTGCAATCAAGCGGAACGAGCTGCCCACACGACAAAATCAAAACAATTTTCTGAGCTTTCTATTTGTAGTTGATGTATCATGACTCAAAACCAATATCCCATTTTATGTACACCAAATATTTCAAAATTGTATGTGTTGCGTTGGAAGTTTTGGTCAGTATATTTTTTGTTCAGATATCATCATGTGCCTGACTGTGACCACTCACACAGAGGTTTACTGCGTGTGTGTGTCGGTTATTTCAAAGCAAACAAAGACAGAAAATGGTGCCGTGCACACGCCTCACAGTGACGGATGTGGTAACATGACAATAAATTTATGTTTTTCTCTGAAGATGTGATTAAAAGTTTTTGGTTTTGCTTCCTTCAACAAACATCATTCCGTTTTTTGTTTCGCTTCATAGTGACTGAAACTAAAAGCTTCATGTGTGTTTGTCTTAAAACTTCACTCTTTTGTTCTTGAGCGCTGCACTCAAGAACAACTTTTTGTTTGGGGCGACTTTTCACTATAACTCCACAACATCTGAAAAGCAGATTTGACTCCACTACAGCACAAACATAGCTTCAAACTGTCTCTCTACCACAGGATGGGATTAATTATAATAAGTGATAAAATGAGATTATTTCACAGAGCATCATCTGATTTTACTACACTGGAATTTTTTTAAATGGATATGAAAATCATACCATGTGGTTCAGCTGAAACTGAGGGTTGATCCTCTGACTCCATCTTTTTCCTCCTCATCCTCATCGCCTGCCTCTTCAGTATCTGTCTCTTTTTCTGACTCTGATATGCTCTAGTCTTCATCTCTCACACTGCTGTCTTCTTGTTCCTCTTCTTCCTCACTTTCTTCCTGCTCTGTTTCTCTCTCTCTGGCCCTCTGTGTGTCTGAACCTCCTGATTTCTCCTCCTTTCTCTCTTCTTCATTTCCATCCCTCTCTCCTTCTTGCCTCTTCTCCTGCTCACTCCTGCTTTTTTTTTTTTTTTTTTTTTTTAACAAAATAACTTCAAATATTTCTATTTTGAGTTTTTCTTTTCATTTTGGCCTGAAAGTGGGAAAATGTGAAAATCTCAGGGTTAAACTCTTTGTGTAATATTTCACAGTAGGACCACATGTAGCCTAACATATGAAACTAGAAAAGATCAATCACATCCCAAACACTCATGTATAGACGGCCTACTGTCACTGTGTTATTTAGCCAGTCTGACACTAATGATGCTTTCTCCTTTCACTGTGCAGCTTCATGAGATCAACCCCACAGTTCACTGAAGATGTTTTGGTTACAACGTTCTTTATCTGAGTACTGACATGATCTCCAGGATGGAGGATAATGATCTGCTCACTGTACTCACCTGATCTTTACCTCGCCCTCATTTCTTCGACATCACTGTGAGCTCCTTAAACCGCCACCTAAAGGATCCATACACGACAACATTAGATAGATAATGGACAATTGATATTAATTAACACACACACACACACACACACACACACACACATATATATATATATATATATATATACACTGACCAAAACTTCCAATGCAACACATACAATTTTGAAATATTTGGTGTACATAAAATGGGATATTGGTTTTGAGTCATGATACATCAACTACAAATAGAAAGCTCAGAAAATTGTTTTGATTTTGTCGTGTGGGCAGCTCGTTCCGCTTGATTGCACATTGTTTAGTATTTTGCCTATCCCGTCAGGTTGAGTAGAACTCTTTGACCAATCCTTCCATAATTTGGTCAATAAATAGCCGTAGCAATGGACAACTTTAATATTCCTGTGCATTGTCCTGGGTCAACGTGTGACCATGCTGTGCCCAGGTCAAAATCAGCAAGAGCGAGCCGTTGTTATGCTTACTGGTGGAATGTTGCAAAGACGGGTTGCAAGGAACCTTGGTGTCCAAGTGTCGACCATATCACGTCTCTGGAGCTGACAGGACGCACCGATGATCGACCACGTGCCCCCAGACCACGTGTCACCACCCCTCATCAGGATCCTTATATTCACCTCCAGCACCTGCGCAATCGCTTCCTGCCAGCTACAGTAACTGCTGCTCAGACCAGAGGTTGTCCCCAGAACCGGATTAGCGATCAAACTGTACACAACCACCTGCGTGAAGCTGACTTGCACAAGGCGTCCCTGCCGTGGTGTGGTGTTGACTCCTGTGCGTCGCCACGTCCATCTGCGATAGTCAAGGGCACATTTGGGCTAGAATGCTCACAGATGGAACAGGGTGCTCTTCTCCGATGAATCGAGGTTCAACTTGAGTGTGGCTAACGGAACAGCATGTTTGGCGTAGGCAATGGGAACGTTATGCTGATGCTACCATCCTGCAGCATGACCGCTGGGGTGGACCCAGTGTAATGGTTTAGGCTGGAATAAGCAGTAGACACAAGACGGACCTTATTTTCATTGATGGAAACCTCCGACGAAATCCTGACCCCTGTCGCAGTTCCACTTGTCCATCGCTATTGCCTAACGCTGCAACAGGATGACACGAGACCACATGTCGCCAGATTCTGTCAGGACTACCTGAGGCAGAATAATGTTCCGTGTCTTGATTGGCCTGTTCCTTGTTCCTGACTCTGAAAATGTGTTTTTGATTTGAATCTTAATATTTGGTATGTATTGTTAAATTTAACGTAAGAAAATTACATGTGTTGCAATAAACCAAAGTGTTGCGTTGGAAGTTTTGGTCAGTGTATATATATTGGAATATGAATGCTTCATATAATGCTGTCATGTTTTCTAATCAGTTTTACCAAAAGGCTCCAACACCTCAGCCATAAAAGAGACAGTTCTAACAAGTGATTAATGGACAAACTGAACAATCTCCTTCTTTTGATGGCAGATATTTGAAATTAAAGATATCTTTAAATCTAATTTTGTCTAGTCCAAACTGAATCACAGGTATCTTTAATATGAATTACAGATATCCAAAATTAATTTGCAGATATCTGTAATTCACATTGTGGATATCTGAAATGATGTTGTAAATATCTGTAAGAGTCATCCCATATACATGAATGGCAAATGTGACATTATTTTGATGCTAAGTCAAGATTGAATTACAGATGTCAGTAATTCACATTTCTACAGTCAAACTCAGATTTTAAATGTTAAAATGACTTGCCATAGGCTGAACTCCAGGAGGACTCCTGTTTAACCAGCTGTGAAGGACTTCTGTCAACAACTATGTGATTTTATTTCAGAAAAAAAAAATGATGAAGATTTTGTTTTGCTGTGTAAAAACGTGCTGTTTGGGCTCTTTGTAAGTAATATACGGAGGAAAAACTTCCTCTGACATTATAAATATTTTTCTCATTATGGCAAAATTTATAAATGTTAATTCTCTGTGAAAAAAAACTTAATTTATTGTTTTCAACTCAAACAATACATTCAATCATTCAGTACTTGTTTAAATTTTGAAAATGTACATTTTGGTTCACTCTGTTTTATGTGAATGTACATTGTGGTTTTATACTTTATCAGTAATAAGAGAGTGACAAGCAGGAAATGCTCCGTAGACCAGACCGTCTCAATTCAGTTCAGTCTACAAAGGCCCAGTCCTTCAAAGGCTGCAGCCTTCATGGGCTGTGAAGACGCTATAATTGTAGAGTCTTTTGCTTTAAATGCGTCTTATCTGAGAGCAGAAGTGGAGCAACAGATGCACATTTTGTTGAAAGGCAGTCAGCAGATTCAGCTGCACAAGCACAACCTGGTAAGTCCACTATCGTTGTTGTCCGGTTCACACGGTGTCCACAGTTCCTATAAAAAAGTGTAACGTGCACATGCAAAGCGGAGCGTGACATCAGTGTTTCTACTGAAAACTCCAGCTTGCTGTTTACACGGAAACGGAGGCTGCAGCATGTCAGAAAAATTCCACTCTGGAGGGCGTTTTTAAAAAAAGTTGCTTTGTAGGTCGGCTGAAATGCTGTTTCCGTGTTAACGAGAGATTTTATCCTGAAGTCGTTGTCGTGTAAACACCCAGACAGCAGGACGACATTGAATAAATGTTGATATTTCATCAGAACCGTCAGAATGGTTGATATCGATTTTTCAACCATAAATAAACATTGAATCATCATTGCAATTCTTTTTTTCTTTCTCTTTTCTGTTTAGATGCTCTTGTTCTGGAGGGAGGAACAGCCACACAGTATGAGTTTGCACAGGTGGTGCAGAAGTGGCTGCACTACGCACCTGATAGGGCAGAGGGGACTGGACGCTCTAAATTCCCCATGCAACCGCTTGCTTGAGACTTCTGTTCTTCTCTTTTGTGGATGGAGCCCCCCCCCCCCCCCCCCCCCCCCACACACACACACACACACACTCCTCTGAGTTGTTCCTTTTTCGTTTTTTTGTTTTGTTAAAAAAGTCCAAATAGCTTAAATTGTAATAAAAATTCTTTTGTATTTTAAAGTCATCTGCTGTAATCATTTGACTACACAGTAAAATGTTTTCATCACCTTTTCCACATCCTGGCTGTAGATCAGGCTGTAGATGATGGCTGAAATACCATCAGTCATGGTCAGAATTTCAGTGTTGTTTCAATATTAAAAAATGGTTCAACATGATGTTGATTCAACTTCAGATTTCAACGTTGATTGATTCAATGACTTATAGTTGAAAAAATAACATTGATTCAATAGTTTCAATAACTGCGTGCTGTCTGGGACCCCTCTGTAGACCTGCCCTTGTGTGAAAATGTGTTTTAAAATCTCACCAAAAGTAGTTCAAATATCAAAGTGCTTTCAAAAGCAAGTTCTTAAGTACTTTAAGATTAGTTATAATTAATCTGACTGAGGAACCTTCACTTGTATTAGAGCAGTGTTTGACTCATATTTATTCTTGTATTTGGGCAAATCCATGATGACCTTAAATTTCTGTGAATAACAGTAACAGCTTATTTCATACTTCAGATGCTGTTATGATTTTGAAAAGTTTTTATTATCTAATCTGCAGCCATACATGTCTTCTTGGCTCTAGTATTAAATCCAGCTCTCTGTGATATTTGAAGGCCTTTATCATAAAGATGTCTTGATAAGAGGAGCTGTAAAATGCCAAAAAAAGAGCCCAGTTTTGATTTTGACCTCTCTAATCATGTAAATCTTAATCACACAGTGAATTCTGTAAGTTTTTAATGATTTACTTTGAAAACAAAAGGCCTGCATGAGGACTGAACAGAGTAACCCCACGCAAGAGTCAAATAAAGGATGGCATCAGGTGTCCACACATCAACAAAGGTTTCAGCAGAATTCAGCGTTCAACGCTCCAAATGATTAACAGGAGCGTTTAATCTGAGACAGAGCAGAGCTGCTGTTGTTATTGTGGTTCTCTGACTAAATCACTGAGTTCACTTCACTGCTTTGGTTTTAACTTCAAACTAACATCAATATGTGGCTGGTTTTCGACATGTAGAGAAAGGCTGGTTACAGAGAACACAAAGAGGACACATTAATGTCTGTGATAATAAGTTATAAATTTGCTGACTTGGGACAACTCCCGACTTTCAGAGTAAAGGATGTTAAATCACTCTGATCAGCGGAGTTTTTGTGCTTCATATTAACAAAAAGACAAACCAACATTTTGTTCTCTTTGGTTTGGGTGTGCTGATTTTAGTTTCACTTTCATTTACAACCTCTGTGGATGTTTTTCACCTGGTTATGAGTGACGTAGAGGCACAGACTGAAGTCCTATTGGCTGAAATGGAGGATTAAGTCGCTGTTTTTTGTTTTTTTTTTGTCTCTATTTCACCTCGGGAGCTCGGATCAGACGCGCAGTTCTTCTCGGTCTCTACAGAGGAATGGTTGAGTTGTTGGTCTATCAAACTTTGAGACGCCACAGTCCAGAATGAGGTCTATGATGATCCTGTGTGTCCTGGGATTAGTCCTTCATGACACGACGGCGGGTGAGTCAAAGATTCATCTGAGATGTTTTATTATCGAGAGAAATAACGTTTGATATGTTTTTAAACTGTAAATTTTAATTTTGGTTTCATTCGATATTTTATATATTTAAGTTCCAGATCTTCAGCATGTTTTATAAATGTTAAAAATCACAGATGTCAGCTCGGATATTTTTTATTTTATTTATGTTTCGTGTTATTCCTCTGTCGCACATGTACTTTCCCTGCATGTCAACTCTAAAGTAGAAATCAAGAAGTTTGAAGAACGTCTTCTTTTTGTGAAGAGTGATCAGAAACAGTCATTAATGAATTTAATAAAGGACTACGAATACCTGCAGCAGTTAAAATAAAACTACACAGCACGACCAGTGACCCTCGGAAGTTAGTATTAATGTCCTACCTGTAACAATGACTGTCATTTTTACCATATTCGTAACAATTATTATTTTTCAACATCTATAGGCATGTTAGTTTATATATTGATTGCTTGTAGAAACATACAATAAGAGACTTTCTGTTCGAGTTCATCCTGTTCTTCACGTTATATTCTTTGACCTTTGATGATTGAATCTAAAAGCTGTCCTCCAAATAATCCTCATAATAATCCTCATTTATCATTTTTGTTTGTACTGAGTTCTGTTGGTTTAGTCAGATCACATTATAAAAAAAAGCCCATACATTTTACTTATGAACAATATCAGGCTACATTTGAAACATCACATCTTTAAATATTAAAATATTACCATATTGCAGACAAGAAAAATATGTTTATATCATAAACTGTATAATATATAATTTATATTTGCTGAGAATTAACAGGAAAAAGAAAATCAGGTTTCAAGATCTCCATAAACAGTTTGATCATTACAGAGTTTGTCCAGCAGAGGGCAGTCACATCTGAAATTTTCAGCTTTAACGTCCTGTTCAGTTTTTATTTTGACCACAAAGATCAAAAGTTTAATCTTTGAAATTACCTGATCTTTGGATTAACCACTTTGTTTTGTCCCAAAAGAATTCCCTCTTTATCAGTGTGATAATTATTATTATAATTTGAATCAAAGAGAAGCATATTCAGATCTTTAAATGTGAGCAGTGCTGCAGATTGTTTTCAAGAGCAGTTGAAGAAAGAGAAATGATGTTCAGGAAGCAGACGACAGAGCAGGATTTAAAATGATCAGTCACATATTTGACCAAAACCAAATCAAAAATAAACTCCATGAAGTTCACTCTGCTGACAGTAATTTATGAGTAAAATCAGTTTATGGAGAGAAACAGTCAGAATCTCATCAATGATTTTAGACTTTATTAAAGTGTTTGATTTTAAAGCAGCATCACTGATACTTAGTGACAAATGAAGTTCGAGAATCACTTTGTTCAACTTGAGTTAAAAGAATCAAAATTCAATAACAGAAATCCTAAAATATTGATTTGATAATAACTGACTGAAGTGAAGAAAACAAGAGCAATAAAAAGAGGAAATCAACACACCTTTGTTCAGAGGTTTTTGATTTCATCTTTAAAATCATAAAATAATGAGAGTGTAAACTGCCAATGATCATAAACACAAACCAAAAACTCCACTAACAGGAAACTAAACTGGAGTTTGACTTCACATCCAGATGACCACAGATTAAAAAAAAGATATAGAAAATAAAAACTGTTGATATAAATCTGTCAGTGACAGTCAGGTGAAAACTGCTCCTCTGAAATGTTTGACTTGTTTGATGATTCGTGTTAAAAAAAGAAAAGTAAAAATCATTTTCTCAGACTCGTCATCAGGAGTTTGAGGATGAAGAGTTTTGTTTTAGATCTTTAAATGAATGTTGTTTACTGACTGTACAGAGCTTATAAAGCTGTGTTGAATGTTGAAGTCTTTGATGTGTGTGCTGGATCATCACTTTGTTCACTGATTGAAAAAACAAAGTGATAAAATCAAACTGATGAAAATATTTTGTCCTTACAGTGATTCACTCTGTGAAGAACTTCTACACGGCTTCTTCTGGACTCACAGACTTCCCAGAGTTTGTGGTTGTTGGGCTGGTTGATGATGAACAGATGTACTACTATGACAGTAACACCAAGAGACTAGTACCCAAACAGGACTGGATGAGCAGAGTCACAGAGGATGATCCTCAGTACTTTGAGAGGAACACTCAGATCGCTTTGGGTCACCAGCAGAGCTTCAAAGCCAACATTGAAATAGCAAAGCAGCGCTTCAACCAAACTGGAGGTTTGTTCATGTTGAAGTTTCTCCTGATTAAATGTTGTTCATATCTTCAGCCTGAATTTAAGGAAACAGAGTTGTTACTGAAACACACACACACACACACACACACACACGCACACACACACACACACACACACACACACACACACACACACACACACACAGCCTGAGTGTTTGATGACTGAACAGAAACCTCACTGACACTCAGACCACTGGGTGCTGCTGTACTGCTCTGATCCAGTGTTTCTGTCCATCCCATAATAATCTACAGAGATGATGAACTCTTAATCTCCACAGATTAGATCAGAATAACTCCTCTGAGGGGCCCACAGTGAGTCGCTCCACATGAACTCTCTTTGAGGAAACCTGTTTATCACAGCAGCTCAACAACACACAGCTGATAGAGGAGCATTACTGCCTGGTTTCTCAACCTGAGGAGCAGGACCATAAATGGGACACAGGCTGCTTGTGCTGGGTCCACACATGAGAGGAGGAGCAGCATGTTTGAATGAAGCTGCTGACAGGAGCCCATGATGAAAAAACCACATTCAGATCAGAGGTTCAAGAAGTTCAACAGCCAGACTCTGCTGTCCTCACAACACAGAGTCCATGATCTACAAAACAACAACAGATTAGATTAGATTAGATTAGATTAGATTAGATTAGATTAGATTAGATTCGATCAGGTTAGATTAGATTAGATTAGATTAGATCAGATCAGATCAGATCAGATCAGATCAGACCAGATTAGATTAGATTAGATTAGATTAGATCAGACCAGACCAGACCAGACCAAATCAGATTAGATTAGATTAGATTAGGTTAGATTAGAATAGATCAGATCAGATCAGACCAGACCTGATAAAATCAGAGGTTCAAGAAGTTCAACAGACAGACTCTGCTGTCCCTACAACACAGAGTCCATGATCTACAAAACAACGACAGATTAGATTAGATTAGATTAGATTAGATTAGATTAGATTAGATTAGAATAGTTTAGGTTATATGTGTGGTATAAATCCAGATTAGCTGAGATGAACTGGAGTTGAGCACCGTGTGTGTTTTTTCCACAGTGAACTTGTTGTGCTGTTGAATGGAGTCACTTCATGATGAGCTGATGACTGAAAATGTTTGGAGGAGTTTTGATGGTTGAAGAATCATTTCTGTGATTTTGAATCAGAAACTTCAAACAGTTTGTGTCTCCAGTCACTTTAATCTGACAGTTAATCTGCTTTAATCTGTAGAGTCAGAAACCTTCAGTCTTATTATGAAGCACTTTGAAAAGTTGACCTCAGGCTGTTCTTACATTTAGTCAACTGATAAAGTCAGACTGAAATGTGATCTCTCTCTCTCTCTCTCTCTCTCTCTCTCTCTCTCTCTCTCTCTCTCTCTCTCTCTCTCTCAATCTCTCTCTCTCTCTCTCAGGTGTCCACCTTTACCAGGAGATGTACGGCTGTGAGTGGGATGATGAGACTGACAGGATCAGTGGTCACAGACAGTATGGTTATGATGGAGAAGACTTCCTCTCTCTGGACTACACAACAATGACATATGTGGCTCCTAAACAACAGGCCGTCATCTCCAAACAGAAGTGGAATAATAACAAAGCTAAGATAACACAGGACAAACACTACTTCACTCAGCTTTGTCCTGACTGGCTGAAGAAGTATGTGAAGTATGGAAGCAGCTCTCTGCTGAGAACAGGTAGAATCACATGATGTGTTTTATCATGAAGACATGTTCATGCTCCTCTTTTTAAAAAACAAACTGAATGTTTCACATCTCTCTCTCTCTCTCTCTCTCTCTCTCTCTCTCTCTCTCTCTCTCTCTCTCTCTCTCTCTCTCTCCTTTTTTAATCTCTTTCTGAATATTTCTTTATATTTTTAGTTTTCCTTCATCCTGTAATATTTATAATTCATCTCAGCTTCCCTCAACATATATTTTCTCTTTTTTTCTCCTCTGCTGCTCATTTATTTACTCATTTATCTATAAACTAGTTTTTTATTACTCACACACTAAATGTTTGTGGACGTGTGTTGACTGAGGTATTTTAAAATGAAGATCAGCAGGTGAAGTTGATAAAAACAAAGTGTAAACTGTCTTTATGATTTCTTGTCCAGACGTCCCCTCAGTGTCTCTCCTCCAGAAGTCTCCCTCCTCTCCAGTCACCTGCCACGCTTCAGGTTTCTACCCTAACAGTGCCGTGATGTTCTGGAGGAAAGACGGAGAGGAGCTTCATGACGACGTGGAGCACGGAGAGATCCTTCCCAACCACGACGGATCCTTCCAGATGAGTGTGGACCTGCTGAGACTTCCATCTGATGACTGGGGGAGCTACGAGTGTGTGTTCCAGCTGGCTGGTGTGAAGGAGGACGTGGTCACCAGACTCAACAAAGACGTGATCAGGACAAACTACGGTAAGAGTGGAATCAGAAGTGATGAGAGCGGGCTGTTCACATGAACCCTGGTGTTTGGGATGGGATACGTTGTCTTTGTCTTCTTTTCAAACCTCTGAATGTTTATAAGATTTCACACAAACAGCTCAAACATTCAGACCAATAATAAACTGCTGTAAACCTCCACCTCTGGGTCCTGACAGCAAATCCTGAAAAGAATCAAATCAAACTCCTTGAATTGATTTGAGCTCAACACCATGCTGTGCTCCAAAGGGATCATTGATGGGCTGTCCGTCTGCTCTGTGCTGACCTTTAATTTATTCAGAAACATGTCAACCATGAACCGCACAAAACACAACTTGATGTTTCATCTTGTGTTTTGAAAAGAGACCTCTTTGTGCAACAATTATTGATGAGTTATAAAAAGCTGAAGTTCAGGTTGATAAACAATCAGATCAAATAAAATGAGAATGAAACTGAAGGAGGATAAAAGTTCAAATGCTTTTCTCTTGAAACTCCATCAGCGGTTCAGATTGTGACTTTGTTTTGTTGTTTCTGATGAACAGTGAATCCCGTCTACATGATCCTCATCCCCATCATGGCTGCAGTGATTCTCCTCCTCATCTGCGTGGTTGGAGTCTTCATTTACAAGAAGAGAAACGGTGAGAGGCCAAAGACTAAACATGCTCTCATTTTTCCTGTGACATGACAAAAGTTCAAACAGAAACAGAGCCCAGAATGTGTTCATATCAGGTCCAAAGCTGCAGTTTGATTGGAACAGAACTGAGCCTGAACAGAAAGCAGTGGAGAGAATGTTTGTGACACTGAGTAGGAGACAAAGACGCTGATAAGAACTGTTTTTGATTCTGTTACAGCCAAACGCCCTCCGTCTCGTAAGTAGATCCTGTTTTTATTCTTGAATCTAAAAATGCTCTCTTTAACTTGAAGTGATGGGATGTGTGCTGACTCTGAGCCTCTGACATTACAGCGGTGTTCAAACCTGCCGGGGAGCAACAAGTGATGCTTCCAACAGCTTAAAGACAAACACAGAAGCATGAACTCAGTGAGTTTCATTTGACTCTCTGAGTCTGATTTGATCAGCTGTAGCTGTTTACAGCTGTGTGAAAAGGAGATGGCTGCTTTATTATTATTGTAAAGAGATGATGATGTTTAGAGTTACATGAGCATCAAAACTCAAACTGTTGTGTTTCCATTAAAGCTCTTCAGATGAATGTTTGTGTGTGAAATGATTGTTTCATTCCATGTTTTGTCTCCTCTGGTTTTAGGGCTCCTGGATTCATTGGTCTCTGGATCAAGAAGAAGATCCACAGCAACATTTTCCCTTGAATCCTGTTTTTATTCTTGAGTCTAAAAATGCTCTCTTTAACTTGAAGTGATGGGATGTGTGCTGACTCTGAGCCTCTGACATTACAGCGGTGAACCAACCTGCGTTTGGATGAATCTTCTGTATATGAATCTTTTGTATATTTGTGTGAAATGAGAAGCTGAAAGACTGGAGGAAAACATCATTTATCTTTAAGGCTTTTCATCATGAACCGGACGCTGTGTTGATTTTTCTTCCATATTATCAAAGTAAGTTTGAAGTCTTCATAGATGTGAAAGCAGCCAAGTGTCAAATTCTCAGTCTAGAGATGAAAATGTTCTTTGAACTGAGACTTTGAATCAGTTCAGGGCTGTTAACTCTGGAGCTGATTGGGATCATGGTGTAAATGTTTCTTTCAGTCAGATATGATTTGTTCTTCTCTAAATGAGTGGTGTTGGGTGTCCCAGGTTAACCTGGAAATGAAGATGCTTTGCTCTGTCAGCGTTTTTTTACTTTCTCTTTGAGTTCCAATAAAGTTCCTCAAACTCCAAACATGACGTCTCTTTTTTGTGATTTCACACAGACTGAATGGAAAGCTTTAGTTTGGATGTGATAAACTCAGAACACAAACAGAAACATGAACTTTTTCAGATAGTTGGAGGGTCATTTTATTTGAAGATGAAAAAAAGGTCAAACTTCTCAGGATCTGAGCTCATAGGAAAAGTTTCATCTCAAATAAATATCAGACCTGTTCATTAAAGTACGCACTTAGGAATAAGGAAAGGATGTTTTTGCTCTTTAGTCTATAAACTTTTATTATCCTGTCAAAGAACACAGACTCATCCTTCTTTCAACCACCTGGTGAGATGATTTTCAACAACCTGAGCAAACCTGTTGAACTGTAATCTGCCCAGCAACAAATGACATCACAGCTCTGTTCAGTCGTCCTCCAGCTCCTCTCTAAATCAGTCTCTGTCACATATTGTCTAAGTTTTTAAATAAATACCTTAAAAGAGTTTTTAAAAGATCTCATCCAGCAGGTTTAGAACAGACAACATTAGAAAGCAGATTTGGACCCTTCTGTACTTTTAGTGCTCAAACTTCTGACACCCAGAAGAATGATAAAATCAATTCTGTCACAAACAACCCTGTAAATACTTTCAGTGGTGGCCAGAATTGTTAGAACACCTGACAGATCTGGATACAGTGATTCTTTTTGCCTCCAAAACATATTTTTATTTTATGTTCATGAATCATGCAGATGTTGCTCTAAGTCTGTTTTTATCCCCTCAAACATACACTCTTTGTTTGTTGTCAAACGGTTTGAACTTGGACTCAGAAGTCAGCAACACTTCACCAATCTTACTTTTTAATGTTCTGCAAATTTCAGGCGTTTCTCTCTATTTTTCCTCTTTTATTAAGAGTTTCTTTGCTGCTATTCTTTGAACAAGTTCTCCTTCCGGTTTCTGATACACAGGTCTTGAAGACCTGTTTTTGTCATTATTCTGTTGTTCTTGTCATGCAGTTCTTGTAAAGTCTTTCTTTTGTCCTTAAGACTGAGAATTTGGAGCTACTTCACTTGTGTGTCTGAAAGTCTCTTTTTCACATTCTGGGGTGAATTAGTGACATCATGGTGGTTTGAAGTGTACTGTACAGTGCTTGGCCTGCAGTGCTTGCATTGCAGTGGTAGCTCCAGCCAGCATCAAAAGAGGTCTCTGTTTGAACCTGTTGCTCATTTGTTAGCCTCTTCTTCATCTTCACCACGTTCAAAGAGCAACATGTGAGTGGAGACTACTTCTAGAAGCTTTGAATTTATACCACCTGATGGTGTAGCTTCAGGGACAAATTCTTGATGTTATGACCCAAATCCAGCTGCACGTTAGTGCTGTTGCTTCACAGCAAGAAGGTTGCCGGTTCGAATCTGGGTACTTTGGCTTCCTCCCACAGTCCAAAAACATGCTCATCAGGTCATTGGTGATTTTCAGTTGCCCGTAGGTGTGAGGGTGAAAGCTTGTCTGTCTCTGTGCGTCAGCCCTGTGATTGACTGGAGACCACTCCAGGGTGTACCCCACCTCTCGCCTTAAGACAGCTGGGATAGACTCCAGACACCCTGAACAGGATAATAGGGATAGAAGATGAATGAATGAATGACCCAAATCCTTCTATGATGGCTTTATGGTTTATAGATCTTAATGATAACTTTGTAGATTTGTTTTATGGCTGTTTTAATTACCAAATCTACAAAAACAACTAAAATCTCTTACTATGCTAAGTGTTCTGAGCATTTTAGGCACCACTGTAATTTTTTCTCCAGAAAACAAACAGTTTATCTGGAAACTGTGATCACATGATCATTTCCTTCAGTTTGTGGTATGACAGTAAAGAAAGACAGATCAGGGAGGGCTGGTGTTTTATTTATATTTAGTCTTCACTTACAACACTTTGCTTTAACAAAATAACCAACTGTAAAACATTCTAATGATTATATCGATGTACTCCTTTACACTCATGGATTTGGAGCCTGTCAGTGATATAAAAACCATAAAACATCAGTTCAGATCCATGACAGAACAGAGCAGGAGGTTAAACATCAGTTTTTATTTGGAGTTTTAGGGATGTCTGGTAACACAAACCTCAGATTTCTGTGCTGAACTTTGTATGGTTGAAGAACAATTTTATCACTGTGTTCAGAAGACAAGACAACAAAGACAGAGAAAAAAACATCTTTACAGTTTGATCCTGGAAAAATAGGGTCATATGTTTCATGTAGTTTCACCTCTGACTGACACTGAACCAAATTTAAAGATGGAGCTGAAACACAGACAAAGAGAGGTTTGAGTTCTAGAAGCATGCGTCAAATTAATAAATCTGTGAAAAGAAAGGCAGGTGTGGGGCAGATGTTCGACAGATGTTATACAGGTGCTGGATAGGTATTGGACAGGTATTGGACAGGCGTTGGACAGGTGTTGGGCAGGTGTTGGGCAGGTGCTGGACAGATGTTGGACAGGTGTTGGACAGGTGCTGGACAGATGTTGGACAGGTGTTGGGCAGGTGTTGGACAGGTGTTGGGCAGATGTTGGACAGGTGCTGGACAGGTGTTGGGCAGTTGTTGGGCAGGTGCTGGGCAGGTGCTGGACAGATGTTGGACAGGTGTTGGACAGGTGTTGGGTAGGTGTTGGGCAGGTGTCGGGCAGGTGTTGGACAGGTGTTGGGTAGGTGTTGGACAGGTGTTGGGCAGGTGTTGGACAGGTGCAGGCAGTGATGTAGATCTTTGTAGAGAAGTCAAACTCAGAACATTCCCTTCCTGTAGCGATGGATCAACTCTGATACGTCCTCCTTACACACCTTTATCCAGCCATCCTCCTGCATGTGGTACACTACACACACACACACACACACACACACACACACACACACACACACACACACACACACACACAGAGTTAACAACACATTTAAACATCATTTTATAGATGTTTACATATGCATCAATGAACTGGTGTAGTAAACAGTGAACATGCTCTTCTAAAGCAGTTTGGAAACCTCGAACAGACCCTCGAGGACCTGCAGGTTTTAGTATTTAAAGATGCCGTGAGGACAATCCAGAGTCATTTTTCCCATGAGCACCATCACCTACCGTCGTAATGTTGTGACTCTTGTGCGTTTGTTTTGGAGATGTGATCTTCCTTTCAACACTACTTGTCTTTTACAAGACAACTTTTTACCAGGCTGCAAAGCAACAAGGTAATGTATTAACTTGTCATTTGAAAGGTGATAACAATCAAACTTTGTAAACTCAGTTTGTAGTTTAGTGTCAGACTATCTGTTCAGTCTTCCTCACAGCCCTGTGCTCTGAGACATATTTGTAACTTGTAACATGAGTGAATCTTCACCAGAGCTCATCTACCAACTCAATCCTCACCAATCAGAGCTAGCGTAACCTCACTCTTCATTTCATTAAAATTGATTTATTGATTAAGTTTGTGCAGATCACTGTAGTTTAACTGCATGTGGGTTGGAATGAACATTACCATAAACAGTTCAAACCATGCTTTAGGCCTGTGCTCTATCACTCTCCTGTTTAGTTTGATGTGTGCCGTAAATAGATTCATGTTCTCCTTTAAAGGTCTGAACAAACCACAGATACTGAGAAATAACATTTAGAAATAACTGATTTTGGTGCTGATAATCTATTCTCAGATCATGGATTATTAACAGGAAATATATGCTGCATTTCCCATTCTATTCTATTCTATTCTATTAAAATTTTTATTCCATTCTATTCTATTTTATTAATTTTTTCATTCTATTCTATATAAAAGTGAGACTATTCCAAGATCACTTAGAAAGTCCTCTTGGGGTCTAAAGCATCAGCTTTATACCTTCAGACCTGGGGGGGGGGGGGGGGGGGTGTACTTCTTGAATATTTGTTTCATATTTTATGAGCTTGTCCTGATAATTGCAAGAAGAAATGGAACAATGGATCTCTGTACAGAAGGTCATAGTTTGTACCTGAGTCAAGTCATAAGATCTATTCATGAGCCTAAAGTTGAAGAGCATTCATAGACTTCACTCACTGTTGACCACTCCTCCTGAGTAAGCGTCCCTGTGTGTGGCGTGAGCGATACCACGACGACCCAGCTCGTACGCCTCCTCCACTGTCATATCTTCTCGGTAACCACTGTCCACCACACCATAGGCATAGCTGTTTCCACAGCCGGTGGAGAACATCCGTCCAGACAGACGTGTCCCGTTGTCATCCACGTAGTACAGACCAGGACCCTGAAGTGAACAGTTATTATACTGTCTGTAGGGAAACTATTCTTTCACTCTAAACCAGCAGACTGATGTCTCCATGAGGCTGTGCATCACAGTATGTGATTAAAGCATTTTCAGGCTCTGACCAGAGTCTTGTGCATTTCACACTCAAACGTGTCCACAGCTTACCTCTTTATCCCATCCACAGATCATGCTCCCCATAGAGAGCCCCATGCCTCTGTAACCCAGCATCATGTTGGACAGCAGCTTGGAGGCAGCAGACACAGAGATCCTGTGGTTGTTTCTCAGTCTGTAGAGCCTGGACCAAATTATGATAAATCAAGGTAAGCCCATCAATCGTATTATTATGAACCAACGATCAACTCAGAGCACACATTGTCCAGGTGGACCTGAACTTTAGGCTTGTTGATCCTGAGAGAATCATTCCTGAACAATGATTTTGTTTGGGCTGTGGATTCTGTGCTTGTTTTATTTGTGGATATCTGAGATCAAAAACAGTGTTTGACATCACCTTCTGTAAATTATACATATGAAGCTGGTTTCTAGAGAACTCCAACATCAGACCTCCTGCTGTCATGTTCCTGTACATTGAAGGTCTTAAATTCATTCAAAGTGAAGAAACTAAATCAAAAAGTGTCCTCCAGCTGCTTTACTTTAAGATTTATTAGATTATATAGTTCATGAACTGCCTGCAACTGTGGCGACACAACATCACTCATAGGAAACATTAATTTATTAAGTTATGACCTCTGTCAAAGCAGCAGGATAAAATACCTGTAGACCTTATAAAGTGAACGAGCAGTGTGCATGTATCCCTGAAGTAACCATACAAACAGAGGTCAAAGGTCAAAGTGGGTGGAGACACAGAGACTGAGGGACAGACCTGCACTCTTTGGCCAGGAGTCTCTCCCAGTACTGACAGTCTGCAGCGCTGCCTGACATGGTGCCCAGCAGGTAGGGGTTGATCTCTATGACCTTGTTGACATCATTGGATGCTGTGAAAGAGAAGACACGTCATGACCAAGATTAAAGAGTAACTATGACAACACAAAGAGGAAGCCCTCACAGGTGGATCACTTGTTTGGTCAACAAATGATTATTTGTGTCTACAGATGTTCAAATTAACAGAAAATGACAAACTTTGACATCCACTTCCTGTGCAGTCTATCTTTACATCAGATGACATGTTACTCATGTGGCATGTTTCCAGTCATGCGTATTTACACAAATAACGTCCAGCTGAGGCTCTTGAGTCCACAGCTACGATGACTCCATGTCTGAACTTAAAGGCCAGGGTGGTGGTGCCGTGGTTCAGCTCTATACACACTCCTCCATCACGGCTGCAGGACTTGAGAAAACCTGAGGGCTGGGATGACACCAAAGAAAGCGACTCAGTATGAGCAATAAAAGCACTTTATGAGTTTAATAACTGGTGTAGAGTATCCGTCACAGCATAGTAATGCTTGAAAACACTTCATTTAATCTAGAATAAACGCATATGATGTGTAACAAGAAGCAAAACACACACCCTGAAAATCACGGACGCGTAAAAGAGCACCAACTCCACCGCGCGACGCTTCATGTTTGTAGCAGGTTCACCGGATTGAATTCCGTTTAAATTTTCGACCGAAGTGTCATATGAATTATACTCACGTCTACACCCAAAGGAACAGCAAACTCTTGAGTTTTTGCCCCGAAACTGTAGTGGTTGGTCCGGTCTATGAGATGCGTCTGTCCAGTCGGAAGAATCTGTCTCCTGAGTTCAGAATAAGACTTAAAACCACTAACATCGAAAAGAGCCATCTCTCAATAAAATAAATACTATACACTGTAAGCGATTTGAGCGTTTTAGAGATTAGGTTTTTCAAAATGACGAAGGTGAGTGACAATCCGTCAAAAATAATTTCCTTGAACGTAACAAAGAATTCGAAAGTGAAAGGATGTGAAAACTAGTTTGACGTGGTCCGGTCCTGAATGATCCCAATTCAACATTAATAGGTTCAAAGACTGGCTAAACTTTCAACAGGCCACACTTTTACTGTGTTTTTATATTAAAAAAAGCACCTAAATTACAAAAGACTCAAAAATCTTTAATCAGTTTGAATAATAATTAAAAAAAACTTGACTTGGTTTCATATAAACCAATAGGAGACCAGTACAGTTATGTCGTCATCAGTTTCTAAGCAGAAGTACAACTGACATGTTTGGAACTTCATCGATGTTATGTGTTTGCAGATTTTATGACGGTAAAATTGTGCTTCTTATAATAAAGTCACATCTTAATAACACAGTTTTACCCCCCATAAACTCCTCTTTTCTGGTTTAGAGTTGTCTTTGTGTTAGGGATTGTTTGTGGATTCAAACATACAACCCTAATTCTAATGAAGTTGGGAAGTTGTGTAAATTGTAAGAAACAGAAGACAAGATATTATTGTTCACACTGATAAACTTATAGAATAGTTAGTAAAATAGTAAACTGATAAAACTATTGTTTTTTGCAAATATTCCCTCATTTTGAATTAGATGCCTGCAACACATTCCTAAAAAGTTGGGACAGGGTCAACAAAAGACTGGGGAAGTTGAGGAATGCTCCAAAAACACCTGTTTGGAACATTCCACAGGTGAACAGGTTCATTGGAAACAGGTGAGTGTCATTATTGGGTATATGAGGTTCATCACTTTGTGAACAACTGTGTGAGCAAATAGTCCAACAGTTTAAAAAACAATGTTACTCAATGTACAGTTGCAAAGTATTGATGTATTTTCTCATCTACAGTCCATAATATCATCAAAAGATTCAGAGAATCTGGAGAAATCTCTGCACGTAAGCAGCAAGGCTGAAAACCAACATTGAATGCCCGTGACCTTTGACCCCTCAGACAGCACTGCATTAAAAACCAACATCATTGTGTAAAGGATATTACCACGTGGGCTCAGGAAGACTTCAGAAAACCATTGTCAGTTAACAAAGTTCATCACTACATCTACAAGTGACAGTTCAAACTCTACCATGCAAAGACAAAGACATATATCAACAACACCCAGAAACACCGCCGGCTTCTCTGGACCCGAGCTCATCTGAGATGGACTGACACAAAGTGGAAAAGTCTGCTGTGGTCTGACGAGTCCACATTTCAAATTGTTTTTGTAAATCATGGACGTGGTGTCCTCCAGGCCAAAGAGGATGCCAGTTCTGCTAAACAAATTTTTATCCCAATATCCCTGATATGTGTTAAATGTGGAGCTAAAAGTACTCTTTCTATCTTTGGGCCTGCCCTGTTATTCAGACTTTCTGGATGGAAGTTCTAGATGTTTTTTTTTCTTGCATTAAACAGGTGTGAAATATGAGAAACTAGCAATACGTCCAAAGCTATATGTTCTTGGAATATTTCCAGAAAACTGCAAACTAAAGAAGAAAATAAGAAATAATAAGATAAGAAAATAGCAGTTTATTTTTATGAGCAGTAAACTTATTATCTTAGCAAGCTAGTATTTCTCATGCTTATATTTTCTTTAACTCTCATTCTTAGCTTTTATTTCATTTTAACCAATCACAATCTTATTTGTATTTAATATTTTAGCTTATTGTGATTTTTCACTTTTATACTGCCTTAATGAATCTATTCTAAAATAATATTTATTTTTAAAAAATTAGATGAAAGTTACGCGGTACAAGAATGAATAATAACAGGAGTCAGTTTTATAATGTTATTGATCATTTTATTTCATACAGTGAAAACATGTTATCATCACGTCCTGATAGTGATCTGTCTGCTTTCAGTGGGCCTGCAGATTTTTTTTTCCCAAGTTATTTTTTTGAGGCTTTGTATGCCTTTAATGTATGCCTAAAGGGGATGACATACAGGAAAGTCACAACTGGCCAGATTTGAACCCAGGTTGCCCACTGAAGGGGTTTTACCATATGGAGAATGACCTCGACCACTGGGCCATCTGAGCTCCAATCCTGCAGAAGTTTTTGAACATCAGAGTGAAGCAGCAGCAGAGTTTCAACCTTGATGATTGTATTATGGGACTGTCTTGGATGTTTTGTAACTTATACTGGATGTGTTTTGTAAAAATGTGATGAAATAAAGATTTGTGCTTTACAGCTAACTGTTTATGGTGCATGTGTTTGAGTGAGTGTTGAGCCTCAGGCTGTGTCCATCCGCTGCACCGTCTCCTGCACAACCTCCAGCTTCAGGGGGACTATTTTCTCTGTCATGACAGGTGTCGTACCGGGGGGATACTTGTATTTAATTTTCCTTTTTACAGACAGGCAGACAGACAGACAGACAGACAGATGTTATAATTAGAGGTGGAGTTAATTATGTAAAAAAAATTGACAAATTAAATTTTTGACGGGCTATATAAGTTATTTTATTCATTGATTTAGTAATAGATATAAAAATATGGAAAATTACTGATTAAAGATGATTTTCAGATAGCAGATCTTGAACAGACTACCATTAATTCTGGTCTACCTTTGGTCCTTGTACTCAGACTCCTCATAGGGTCTGATGTAGTCCACTCCGTCTTTGGTGATGACACAAATGTCCACGTTGTTTCCTGAGCCGAGGTCACTCATGATTCCAGCGTGGATGGCAAGACGCACTAGCTCCTTCGCCTTCCCCAGCTGAGAGCGTTCAGAGTGAAGAATAGAAATAACAGAAAGACGGGCACGACATGAAGGAGAGGGTGGAGGCATCTATCAGTTTTTAAATCATCAATGCTCTGATGTCACTGACCACAACGCTCTAATGTTTTCCAATAGTTTATTAGTAGTGCCAAAATGTAATTATTAAATGTTAAGTAAGTCATAGTGAGTGTCACAGTATGTACGAACAGCTGTCCATGTGGCGTACCTCCAGATCGGGTCTGAACCCGTCCTCTAGAATCCCAAGAGCTGCCAGATCCCCAGATCCTGAAAGGAGACAAAGCAGTTTGATGTCATTTCACTCCAGAGAAAGAGAAAAGGCTTCACTGAAAACTTGAAGAGTAATGTTACATACAGTATGATTATTCACATACCCATTGTAAGGTACGGCACCTTATTCACACTCCCATAAGGCCCAACAGAGTACAGATGGTTCCCAGTGCAATCCACTCCTCCCAGTATGAGATTGGCTCCAATTTGACCGTGATACCTGAGGGCCAAGAGGTCAAAGAACAGGCAGACTGTTTTATGTGCTGACTGAGTCTCTAACTCCTTTACCAGCTGTTATTATTCAGAAACATTTGTGTGTGTGTGTAGCACAGACCTGTACAGCATGTCCTGCAGTATGCTGACGGCCATGATGACCCGTGGGTTCCTCCCGCTGTTCAGAGAGAAGATGGTGAGGTTGGAGGAGAGCAGGTCTGTGGTCTTCTCTGTGTCTGCTGCTGTACCTGCTCCACAACAGCTGGTCAGAGAGCAGATCAGTAAGAGGAGAAAATGAGGAGAATTAGGCACAAAAAGAGTGAGTTATCTCTCCCTGATCCTCTGATTTCAGCAACAAGGAGTAAAATTTTGAGTCATTCTTGGTGTCACCTTTTTTTTATTTTATTTTCAAAATAGGATGGTTTACTTTCTATAACTGTTGGTTTGTTAGAAATTACTGTTCCTGTGCAGCGCGTCAGCAAAGAGACTCGACACACCGTTGTTAGGAAACACAAAAGTGTCTCACACAGTATAGATAGTGATAAAGTGAGACAGTAGATTTGTCTGCTAAAGTCTTTACTGTACCATCCTTAAGACTTACTATATATTTGGAGCGATGTAGTGGATCTTGGTGCACATTTTGTCGGCCACGACTTCACTGGATGTGGCTCTTGTGTCCGCTCCCAGGACCACTCCATCCTGCAAAAAAAGAAAAAAAAAAACTCCTTGTTGTCACTGATGTTCAGGCTTATGAGATTTATACATTATAACCGTGTGTTGTCTATAAAACAACAGTTTTATAGACAGATACTGCTAAAAGGTCTAACAATGTCTCTGTATTACTGGTGCTGGGTTACTTGCTGTACTGTATCATACAGGACTTCGATATGCTGGCAGGAGGGTAAAAGAAAACTTTCTGATACTCTTTAACAAGTCTTCATTAGATCAGACTTTTGGTTCGTGATTTGGAAATCAAAGATATTCGTGTATTTGTAGTTTATCCTCACCTTGAACACCACTCCTGCGATCGTGGTGCCTGTTTTTAAAGGTTTGGGTTGTCCTCCTTCAAAAAGACCCTCTAACGCAGCATTTCTACAGGGGGAGGCAGAGGGAGGAGGAGGAGGGGTAAGAGAGGAGAGATGCAACGTACATCACTTCATGTAGAGTGGTTAACATACATAGCCTATATGAAAATACGAGCATATCCCGGGCGCATTGTTTCATTGGTTTAAGAATAAAAAGTTACTTTCACTTTTGATCTGTTTGATTTCAGCGTAACTCAAAGTTAACTTTATATTTCCTTCACTTTTTTAATGTCTGCTGTTAAGAGGACACAAACAGAAGCTCATACCTCGTTACGTTGTCGAAAATAAAGCCGGGTGCAGCAGTTTCGAAGACATTCGATAGCGCCATACTGGACTCTGTGTGTGCGCGGCGTCTCTGTGCGTCACGACGCGCTTGAGGTCGCTGTTCTCAGCGTCACTCCTCTCTTTTCTGTTTCGGTTTTGGAGCAAAAAATGGAGAAACACTACACGAACTCACAAGTCAAAGGAGTCAGCACAGGGGTGAGTAAATCCAGATCAGTTCACCTGTGTCTCTATTTAGCAACACACGGTTCAAAGTTTGAGCATAAAGGCGCAGATAGATCCTTCAGAGAGGAACAGGTGATGCTTGAACCGAGCCGTCATGTAACACAAAGTGAGCTGACATTAAGGGGACAGTCCAGGTGCTAACTGACGGTACATTTATAACTTGTTATCATATTTCAAGAAAAAAAACGACAAGCTTGACCTGAGCTTCACTCAAAGCTGGATAAAATCACTCTAAAGTCATTCATACAAAGAACTCTACGTCCCACAATCCTTTGCGCATTCAGTAGCTTTGATGAATAAGTATACCTGTGATGCTGTATGCTCTCTCTCTCTCTCCCTCCTCAGACCACCATCCTGGCTGCCACTTTCGATGGAGGGGTCGTGATTGGCTCAGATTCCAGGGCCTCCATCGGAGGGTGAGGATGACACTGTGACAGCTCACTGTGATTACCTTTTTCTGAGCAGATTCAATCAGGGAAGCGAAAAAGTCCAAAGACTCAAAGGTCCCACACAGAAACAAACCTCTGAACACCTTAAAAAGACATTCCCACTCAGTTCTCAGTGTGAGGTGAGCAGCATGTGTCAGATTTATGATCGTTTTCCTGTAACATGTTTCAAAACAAGACTTTAGTTTGATGATTTAAGACCGCATCTTAGAGTAAAATGGTTTTTTTAAGCAGACGCAAATTAACATCTTTCAAATCCAACTTCCTTCAGTCAAATATAATGTACAGATTAGAATTATTGTAGAAGATTAACCCATTAATCTTTAGCCAGCATTAAGAGATATTTGAGCTTGTTTTAATTTGGAGCTTATTTTTCTGCTCTAAGTATTTTTATGGTAAGTGATCATTTTTACTGCACTGTATTGACTCTAAGCACCATTCAGAGTTCCTTTCTGTCACATTCAACCATTCACACCACGGTCATACATTGTTGGTAGGATGCTAAGCTCTCATCAGTGTTAAATAAAGCCATTTACACACCCATGGTACAGCCACCAGGGCCAGATTTGGGTTAAGTGTTTGCCCCAAGGACACTTCAGCACCTTGGACAGTGGGACCTGGGACAGAACCAAGAAGTGACCTCTGGTCTAGAAGTATGAAGCCTGTGCTGAAGTGCTTAAAACTGCAGTTCTTTGAGATTCCATAAACAACAAACCAAACTGTAAAGGGATACATTTTCTGTTATAACTCAGTTTTTTCAAAGTTACTAAACTTACAAGTTCAATCATTCATGTATTGGTCCTACATGTTACTGAAAGTCATTTCTGACAGACGGGCACCCTGCAGCAGTCTGCAAAGCTATTAAAGACCCACCTCTTTGTCTCATCCAAACTCAAACAACCTAAGTTAAGTTCAGCATTTCTAATATAACCCCCCCCCCCCCCCCCCACCCACCCACCCACCCACCCACACACACACACACACACACACACACACACACACATGAACTACATCAAGGGGTGATTCTAGGATCAGTAGGATCAGAGGTTAAGAAGTGTGCCACATATCCTGGTTTAAGTCAGATACTTACACCACTACTGGATATCACCCACTCTGCAGGCAGCCAAACCATTTTGAGGTAAGGGGGTGGGCTGGTGAGTGCTGTATTTTTGTTGTTAAAATATTGAATTTCAACCAAGTACTGTATGGTTTTGACACTTTTCTGGCCTTTTAGAAAAGACATACAATAAAAAAAAAATCTCTCAAATTTAAGGGGTGCTGGGATTCAATGTAGGGGTGCTTCAGCACCCCCCAAAAAGGACCAGAAAGGGCTGAACTCCTACCCTCCAACTCAGTTTAGTGATCAACTCTACCCCTATGCAGCAGACGCTCATGTTTTTATGCCTGGCTGTCTTTGCAGACCATGCAGAGCATATTTGGTTAAAATTTTAGGCAGTAGGGTTAAACATGCAGAAAAGCATCGGGCACATGGAGACTGCACTTAAACTGCAAGGCCAGTGTGCGCCCCATTTTTAAAATTTTAATTATACTTTTGTTTGTCTTTATTCACAGAGGTTAGGACAGTGGGCAGAGCAGGGCACAGAGGGGAGTGGGGCATGACATGCAGGGAAGGGTTTGCAGGTTGAAATCAAACCTGGGCCCTTTACAGTCTGTGCTGCTGCTCATGGGACATGTGACTTAACCTCCAGGCTGGCCCTCCACTATGCAAAGCGTTTTAAGTAGAGTTCTAACATATGTATGTAATGATCGGGGTCAAAATCCTTCATCCAGCAGAGTTAAAGAAAGCACTTTAAGCAGCCCCTAATTTCTAGCTTGGATGCTGTTATTTAAACTTTAATGTGAGTGTGGAGTTTGTCAGAAAGTTTCTCCTCACTGTTTAATCTGTCTTTGTCTGTCTCTTCAGGGAGTACGTGTCGTCTAAGACCATCAACAAAGTGATCCAGGTTCATGACCGGATCTTCTGCTGCATGGCCGGGTCCCTGGCGGATGCTCAGGCCGTCACCAAAGCAGCAAAGTTTCACCTTGCCTTCCACAGGTGACACTCATAGATAAATACATTAATACGTCTTATGCAGGCGGCTCGCATCATACTTACAATCTATCATTAATCCTCAGTGTGCAGATGGAGGGCCCTCCTCTGGTGATATCTGCAGCATCTGTGTTAAAGGAGCTGTGTTACAAAAACAAAGAAGAGCTTCAGGCCGGCTTCATCACAGCAGGCTGGGACAGGAAGAACGGTGCACAGGTCGGCTGAGGTTAACACAGTCAGACATTATAGAAGCAGTCATGATGGGAGTACAGGATTCATTCACTTTCTGCATAAAGCTGCATCACTGATCATCTCCATCCTCCTCCAGGTGTACGTCGTGTCTCTTGGTGGGATGTTGATCAGGCAGCCAGTTACCATCGGGGGCTCTGGCAGCACTTACATCTATGGATACGTTGATGCCAAATACAAACCAGACATGAGCAGAGATGAATGTCTACAGTTTGCCACTAATGGTACTTCTGCTAAACTTTACTTTTGTATCAATCTTTACTTGATTTTTTAGAGATTTAATATCAACATTGGGAGTTTATATTTCCTGAAAATGAGTGGAAATTTGTTTTGATGGATATGATCCAGTATCCAGTCCTCTGACTCTAAAAGTCAGAACTTATAAGAGAACTAGTGAAAGGACTTATCTGTGTATTATTATGATAGTGCTCTTAACCCTGAGCTCACTCTGATCATTTTGACTCATCCCTTAATGTGTGTCCCAGATGTAAGGTTTGTTATATGTGGAGTTGAATAAGATTGTGTGGTAGATATTTGTTGGTGTGTAATGGGTGAAGATGTAAACATGGACTCATATTTGTAGGAACGAGTTTAGACTTTATTTCAGATATGATTCAGATTTTCTAATATCAGATTATCAAGAGAGTTGACTTTCACAGCTTTTTACAGGTTTTGTATAAATGTCATTAATTATCTTTGAGTACCTGTGGAACTTGACCTCCTTTCACCTTTTCTTCTTGCCTCCTCCTCTTCCAACCCGCCCTCTTCCTCATTCCTCTGCTCTCAGCTCTTGCCCTGGCCATGGGCAGAGACAACGTCAGTGGGGGCGTGGCTAACCTGGCGGTGATCACAGAAAAAGGGGTGGAGCATGTGGTGGTACCTGGCAACAAGCTGCCCAAGTTCCACGATGAATGACCCTCCTGATGAACTGCATTTATTTTTGTACTTTGACCTTGAGCAGCGATGATCTGAATAATTTCATGACACAGGTTTTTTAATTGTACTGGCAGAATGTAGAATATTTTACAAAAAAAGAAAAATAAAGTGAATCCAGATGATTCCAGAACCGAATAACTCGAATATTTCCACAATAAAATCCGATTTCTCCTTCACTTTAAGTGTCCGGACAACATGTGTTATAAAACTCTATGTGTGAAAATAAAAACTTAAACCAAAACCATTTGTTTCTCTCTTTGTAAGAATTCTGTGGTCTGAGACATCCATGGTGTCTGAAAAGTCTAATGAATATAATAGTTACCATGAAAACGCCACAAACACACACTACAAACGCTGTGTGTATTATTTTACTGAATGTTAAATGAATGTGAATGTAAAACCTGTACGCCGTGAAACTCGTCTGCTGGTAATATAAGTTGGACTCACGGCTCATTTCAGGGGCGCAACGGTTCAACTTTCAATTTCGATTAAGCTCAGAGAAAGATGGCGTCGCTCTGCAGTTGATTTGATAACCTAACGTGTCACAAACGGCGAATCAAACAGGTTTCCACCGCTTACAGGCTGTTCAAACATCAGGAGCGATCGACTGGACGTTTTGAGATTACGTCTCGCGCCACCTTTACGTCCGCGGCAAACAGACGGTCTCAGTCGTCGTAGCTCAGCCTCAGAGGTTCATCAGCATGTTGGAGGAAACAGGGCCTGAGTGGGTGTCTGAGGAGGTGAAAACCGGAGTAAGTACATGTTATTAAGGTCTTTTGGAAAGTTGGTGAATTATTGATGTGCGTAAATTTGTAACTTCCGTCTGTGCAACTCGCGGACTTTCTTGTGTTAAACGAATCACGAGTTGTTTTATCGTTTTGATCTCTGTTCACAGACCACTATCATTGCCATCGAATTTGATGGAGGGGTCGTACTGGGGTCCGATTCCCGGGTGTCTGCAGGGTAACACCAGTAACTCTTAAACTGACTGATAATAAAACTGTCCTTCTTTCATTGAGAGTGCTGCACATCCACCTTCTCTCCCACTATATGAGCTTCTGCAGCACAGTATGTCATCCTCCCTCTCCACTCCTCCATCCAGGGAATCAGTGGTGAACAGGGTGATGAACAAACTCTCTCCCCTCCATGACAAGATCTACTGTGCTCTGTCAGGCTCCGCTGCAGACGCTCAGACCATCGCTGAGATTGTCAACTACCAGCTCGATGTTCACAGGTAAATAAAGTAAACCAAAGGTTCACAGTCACAGAGGTTATTCATAGACATGCTCATTTTTCATCCACATTTAAACAGTACTAAACAGAGTATACTTCAGGTTCATGGTGTGGAAGTTGTTCCCAAAGTTTTCTCCTGGTGCAAAATATAAATGAGCTCAGAGTACAGAAGTTAAAACATTATTCACCCCATCTCAGACTTTTTAACCTGAAAACAGCCTGTGAGTGTGAGGAGCTCTATTTTATTTCATCAGACTCAGTGAAGTTGTTTATCTTTGTGACACCAGTCAGGAAGTATCATCATTTCTCACTTTAATTCCTGACATTCACTGGAAGAGTGAAGGTAAATACCAGGGCCGGATCTTCAGGGGGGCAAGGGGGGGGGGGGGCAGCTGCCCACCCACTGAAGAGTCCTGCCCCCCCTGTTGCCCCCCTCCAATTTTAATGTTCCTAAGAACATATTAAAAACATCACTACTGTGCTCAAAAGCTCCCAAAGCATTGAAGTAAGGGATGAATTTTTATTATTATATTTTTAAGTACAAAGATCATCTTTGGACTTTGGCCCATTAAAAACGTAGCTACGCCCCTGCGTATGCAGCGAGTCTATGTGACGAACGTCCTGCTCGGCGCTACAGTGTGGATTTGAATAAGAGGACGCGGGCGGCAGAGTGGAGAGATTGAGCTGGCTATCCGTGAATGAAGTTTCCACATTTCCACAATTCATAATCAATCTGTAACCAACCGCCAAAGGTGATCATCCAGTACGTCAGTTAATCGCCTGCTAAAACTGTGTCTTTTTATGTCTGAATTGTTGGAGCGTTATCCGCTTTTGGTAAGCTGATCAGTAAACACGAGAGCATTTTATGAAGCATTCATATTCTATCTGTTGATTAATTCATTGTTTGAAACTATCTAAATTTGCGGCGCATCAGTCCTGATGGAGGTGGTTTAAGGAGCTTACAGTGATGTAGAAATGATGGGCAGGTAAACATCAGGTGAGTACAGTGAGCAGATCATGATCTGCCATCCTGGAGATCAGTGTCAGTGATCAGGCAGTCAAACGCTGTAAATGACCCAAAAAATGTTCTCAATGCATTTTATTTTGTAGGTATCTATCTGCTTCATCCCTGTGTTTCGTCTGTGCCTCTTTTATATTGAAGGTATATTTTATTTTGATAGTCATTTAACGGAAGTGAGGTCGGACTGAAAAGGCGCGACTTGACATGTAAACAAAAAGGTTTTCTCACCGGAGAAGTTGTCAAAGGAAAGAATCACGACATTCTTTAACAAGGAAAGGTCTTTTGGATAATTTTAGCGCCTAGCTGGAACGGGAACAAGGTATTGTGTGTGTGTTTTATTTTGTTCATTGTGATTTATACATTTAATATGCCTCGTTAATATGAACGGTCATGCTTCTCATCTTAGCCACACCAACCTGTTGCTAGCTGTGGTTGTTCATGCACTGAAAGTTGTACCGTGGTTATAGTTTTTTTTGTGGTTTTCATGGATTAACTTTTATTGATGTTTTTGTGTGTTGTTGACCTGTCACACAGATCGGTATCTGATAGCTTATTTACACTATGAGTTTTCTAAGAGCTAATTTCATGCCATCTGTCTGTCCTGTAGCTCTTACGGTGTTTCATGGGAAAAGGTGTACATTTGTGTTCAAATCACGGATACGGCTGAACATAAATAAAATATCCTGAGAAACATCAGTACGCTTCATCGTTTTCTGGCTGGGTTCGCTACAGTAAGAGCTTCACCCGCATCGCTCCTGCCGACTGTTTGCCGCCATTTGGGAGGGTCTTCATCCGCGCTGCTGCAGCTTCTGCTCCGTCACCCATGCTGTCCCTGTGAATTCCTCTAGCAGTACATCCCCACGTGGAAGCCAGATCTACATCGGCAGTCCGGGCAGCGGTCACAATGGAGTCCGTGCAACGGTCAAGTACAGCCTTATTCATTGCAATTGTTTCAGAACTGTAAGTATTACCCTATTATAAGACGGTCCACGGAATAAGCAACGGACGAACTGTTTTTTGAACCGACGCACATTTAACAGCCTGCTTACCTGCTCATCCAGAGCCAAGAAAAGAAACTCTTGTCTCTTTAATAGTATACTTACCTGCTCTTCCTGAAATAAGGAAAGAAACTGTGGTCTTATCTAAATTTTCATTTGATAGATGGACTCTTTATAGTAAGGACTCTTTCAATCTTTTGGACTTTGCCTTTCAAGTACTTTGAGTATTCTGATTAATGTGGCATTTAAACTGACACAAAGATATCTAAGAGTCTGTACATTTATGCATCTGTGCTTGTTTAACTGGGTCTATTATTTTATGTTTATGCTGTTCATTGCAAAGGTTAAACATATCTGCTAAAGGTTTCATTTCAACTTAAAAACAGGGTATATAAATACATGTATATATAGTGTGTATAATGTCACAGTCAGGAGGTATGACGGAGTTTAGGAAGCAGATGACCGGGGTACAGTCGGAAGTTGAAGATTCACAGAAAGAGCCCCACGCAGTGACAGATGCACCTGACAGGCAATCTTTAAATGAAGTTTTTGAGACAACACAACAAAGCTTGACCGACATCCAGGATCACTTTCAGAAAGAAGATGATCAGACTGTAAGCTTTCGACGTTCAGAACGCACACGAAACCCCACAGAGAAAATGCGTGAGTTTCAAGAGGACGAGGCCAAGAAAAGGGAGAAAAGGTTACTGTCCATGTATGAGCAATGGAAGCTTCAGGTACGCAAAGCAAGAGATCAGTTGAAGACATACATGCCAGAAGATCAGCTCTGGCTCCTCATTGATGAACTCAAGAAAAGTAAGGGAGACATAATGAACATGTATAGTCAAATTCGAGACGTCATCACACCTTCATCTGACACAAGAAGACGAGTTGATACATGTGATTCAGTAACCACAGATATAATCAGCATCGCTTATGACAGAGCTGTAGACGACGCAGATGAGTTCTGTGAAGAAAATGAAAGACGCCGTCTTCATGAACTGCGCTACCATGACTATGCATCATCCGTCTATGGATCAACAGCTTCTTTGATAAGTCACAGCATGTCAGAACACCACTCTATGACTTCATCAATTGCAGTCAAGCGTGTAGATGCAGCAGCCGAACTAGCAGTGAAGGAAGCAAATTACATGATGATGTTGGAGGAGGAAAGACAAAGGGAAACAATACGGGAGTTGGAGGAACGACAACGGAAAACCATGGAAGCACAAAGGCGGGAGTTAGAGAGATTGCAGGCACAGAGAGAGGTACGGGCAGCTCAAGCTAAGCTAAAGGTTTACGAGAAGGAGACGAATCGAGAAGCTGCCAGCTACAGCAACAATGAAAGGAGCAAGATAACAACAAATGTGCCCATCACTACAGTCCCTCTATCACATGCTGAAACACCTTCACATACAGACATTTCCTCTCTCGCTCAAGTACTTCAAGATAGTATCACCTTGAATAGGCTGCCTGTTCCTGAGCCCTTTGTCTTCAATGGTGATCCCATACGATTCATTGAATGGAAATCATCATTCACCTCACTCATCGACCAACGGGCAATCACTCCAGCTGAAAAACTCTTCTACTTGAGGAAATATGTTGGTGGCCCAGCACGCCAGGCTTTAGATGGTACCTTTTACCGAACTGACAGCGAAGCTTACCAAGATGCTTGGAACAAGCTAAATCGCCGCTTTGGCCAGTCATTCACTATTCAGAGAGCATTCAGAGAGAAACTCACCAACTGGCCAAAGATCCAGCCTAAGGATGCGGAAGGGCTCAGAAACTTCTCAGATTTTCTTAATGCCTGTCAAGATGCGATGCCTCACGTCAAAGGTCTCGACATTCTAAATGACTGTGAAGAGAATCAGAAGCTCGTCCACAAACTACCAGACTGGGTAGCTTCACGCTGGAATCGGAAAGTCACAGAAAGCCTGATCGAGAGCCAAACATTCCCATGTTTTAAGGACTTTACTAGGTTTATGTCCACTGAAGCTGAGGTTGCATGCAACCCAATCACGTCCTTTCATGCCCTTCGCCCTTCAGACTCCAGCACTGTGAGCAGACATCGCAGAGACCCAACGCGAAACAAGGCCAGTGTTTTCACCACTCAAATAGCTACAGATAATGAGAACCCAAAGTCAGATCAGAGAAAGGTTAAGCCTCCATGTATACTTTGTCAGGATAATAGACACCAACTTCATGTGTGCTCCAAATTCACAGAGATGTCTTTGACTGAGAGACGAAACTATGTGAAAGAGAAGAAACTCTGCTATGGGTGCCTGAAGCTTGGCCACAGCGCAAAGGACTGTCGTCATCGCCACACTTGTGAAACCTGCAAAGGGAAGCATCCAACATCCCTCCATGACCACAACTTTAAAGGGGAAGGACCCTTATCAGAACAAAGGACAAATCAAGGGGCCACAGCTACATCACTCAGTGTAGCAGGCGAAGGAACATCCAACACATCGATGGTGTTACCAGTGTGGGTGTCTTCTAAAAATAATCCAACTGCTGAGAAACTTGTCTACGCTCTGCTTGATACTCAAAGCGATACTACATTCATTGAACAAGAAGTGAGCAACGGTCTTAATGCTGACAAGTATCCAGTGAAGCTGAAATTGACTACAATGAGCGGAAAGGACACAGTTCTCACAAGTGAAAGGGTTTCCGGCCTTTGTGTAAGAGGATACAGTTCATCCATTCAAATTGATCTTCCAGTGGCATACACAAAGGACTCTATACCTGTGAATCGTGCTCACATCCCTACTTGTGAGACAGCCAAACAATGGAGTCATCTTGCTGAAATTGTAGATGAAATCCACCCGCTGAAGGACTGTGAAGTAGGTCTCCTCATAGGTTATAACTGCTCCAGAGCAATGGCACCCAAGCAAGTCATCCTGGGAGGAGATGAAGAACCGTACGCTGTTCGGACAGACTTGGGATGGAGTATTGTGGGCCGCACATCACAAAGCCAAGACTCACTGAACACAAGTCATCTCTGTCACAGAATCGCCACTAAAGAGCTCCCACTGACTGCTCCCACTGATGTTATCCGTATTCTGGAATCTGACTTCAAAGATGGCAGTGAAGACAACAAAACGGTGTCGCAGAATGACATCACATTTCTCAACAAGCTAGATGTTGGCATACGGAAAAATACACAGGGTCATTATGAAATGCCTCTGCCTTTCAAAAGGAGACCCAGCTTACCTGACAACAAGCTCTCAGCCATGACACGCCTCAGTCATCTCAAAAGGAAACTGCAACGGAATGAGAGATATAAGGAACATTACGTCAAGTTCATGGAGGATGTTATTAAAAAGGGACATGCAGAGCAGGTCGAAGGCGATGGGAAAGAAGGGGAGAAATGGTACATTCCCCATCATGGCATCTATCAGGAAAAGAAGCCTGATAAACTTCGAGTAGTATTCGACTGCTCAGCCAGGTATAAAGGAACAAGCCTGAATGATCACCTTCTCACTGGACCTGACATGTTGAACAACTTGAATGGAGTCCTCATCCGCTTTCGACTGCATCCTGTTGCACTGATGTGTGACATTGAGAAGATGTTCCACCAATTCCACGTGGATGAAGCTGATCGCGACTACCTGCGCTTTCTTTGGTGGAATCAAGGAGACCTGAACTCACAGCCTCAAAGGTTTCGCATGAAAGTGCATCTCTTCGGTGCAGCCTCCTCTCCCGGATGCGCAAACTATGGGCTCAAACATCTAGCTAAAGAAAATGCTGACATCTACCCCCATGGCTCACAATTTATAATGCGCAACTTTTATGTAGATGACGGACTCATAAGTGCTGAATCCACTGAAGATGCCATCCAACTTGCCAGTGAAGCACGTGAACTCTGTGCCAGGGGCGGTCTCAGATTGCACAAGTTTGTGTCAAACGACAGAGATGTCCTAGAGAGTATACCACTCTCAGAAAGAGCATCAAATGTGAAGGATATGGACCTCGTGTTCAATGATCTCCCCCTTGAGAGAGCTCTTGGGATTCAATGGGATGTGGAGTCTGACCATTTTCGCCTTAACGTCACCCTCAAAGAACAGCCTGTCACACGCCGTGGCATTCTCTCCACAGTAGCGTCTCTGTATGACCCTCTTGGGTTTGTGTCACCTGTCCTGCTCAAAGCAAAGATCATCCTTCAGGAGGTGTGTAGACGTGGCACAGGCTGGGACGATCCTCTCACTGACGAGCTTCATTCAAGATGGGAACAGTGGAGAAGAGATTTGGTTCATTTGGATAACATCACCATACCTCGCACTTACTCACCTGCTGGTTTTGGAAAGGTTTCAAGAACTGAGCTGCATCATTTTTCAGACGCCAGCATGAAGGGCTACGGACAGTGCTCGTACCTGAGGCTGCAAAATGAAGAGGGAGACATTCACTGCTCCCTAGTGGTAGGAAAATCACGTGTCTCACCAACAAAACTTACAACTATTCCAAGACTGGAATTAACGGCTGCAGTTGTTTCCACCAAGATAAGCAGCATGCTCAAGGAGGAACTGGGACCTGCTGACATTGAGGAGTTCTTCTGGACAGACTCTAAAGTTGTCTTA
This sequence comes from Labroides dimidiatus, assembly GCA_030710495.1. NCBI lineage: Eukaryota > Metazoa > Chordata > Actinopteri > Labriformes > Labridae > Labroides > Labroides dimidiatus. The sequence continues at coordinate 3,062,137 of CM061155.1, forward strand.
GGATACATAAAAAATGAAGCACGACGATTCCACACCTTTGTAGCCAACCGCGTTCAGAAGATTCATCTTGGCTCAAACCCAAAACAGTGGCGATACGTCCCCACTGCCGAGAATCCTGCTGACTATGCTTCAAGAGGCCTGACTCCCAGCGAGCTTCTGTCATCTGTCTGGTTCACAGGACCCAAGTTTCTATGGGACAAGAACATGAAGCTTCCAGAAGATGAAATTCCAGAGTTAACAACTGGTGATCCAGAGGTCAGAAGTGCCCTAGCACTTACCACGACAACCACAGAACGAGTAAGCCTCATTGATCGCTTGTCCAAACTCTCATCCTGGTCACTGGTTATTCGAGCTGTTGCACGCATTCAAAGACGCATCTCCCAGAACAGATCCAACAGCCTCACCACAGTAACGGAACGAGAAGAGGCAGAACACTGGATAATCAAGGACCTGCAGAAAGATGTCTATCAAAATGAGTTGAAGCTGCTGAGCAAAGGGATCCCTCTACCATCTCACAACTCATTATACTCTCTTGATCCTTTCCTCGGCGAAGATGGTATCCTCAGGGTGGGAGGAAGACTGTGCAACTCGTCTCTTTCCCACACCGTCAAGCATCCTGCAATCATCCCCAAAGATCATCGCATCACGAAAATGATAATTGCTCATCACCATGAAAGGATGAAACATCAAGGTAAAGGTCTCACCATAAACGCGATCAGGTCCAACGGATACTGGATTCCAGGAATAAACCGAGCAGTAGCATCCTACATTCGTCAATGCATCACATGCAGACGGCACCGGAAGCCAACAGAGCAGCAAAGGATGGCTGATCTACCCAGTGAACGAGTGGAACCATCCCCCCCTTTTACTTTCTGCGGCATGGACTGCTTCGGCCCGTTTCTCACAAAGCAAGGAAGAAAGGAGAACAAGAGATATGGTCTTCTCTTCACGTGTTTTAGTTCCCGTGCCATCCACATAGAGATGCTTGAAGAAATGACAACAGATGCTCTCATAAACAGCCTGAGATGTTTCATTGCTATACGTGGCGCTGTTCGTCAGATCAAGTCAGACCGGGGGACCAACTTTGTAGGAGCAAAGAACGAACTCAAGGAAGCTCTGAAAGAAGTCAATGCTGACAGACTGACTGCATTTCTTGCAGAGAAACAATGCGACTTTAGCATGAATGCACCCTACTCAAGTCATGTTGGAGGAGTGTGGGAGAGACAGATTAGGACAGTGAGAAGCATCCTGAGATCCACGCTTTCCCTCTCCTTTGGAAGGCTAAATGATGCATCGCTACGGGCTTTCCTCTATGAAGCTATGACAATCGTCAACAGTCGCCCATTGACTGTTGACACCCTCAGTGATCCTCATAGCCTGGAGCCACTCACACCAAATCACCTTCTGACTATGAAATCTGCCAAGGCTTTACCTCCCCCAGGTGAATTTGTGAAAGCGGACATGTATGGCAAAAAAAGGTGGCGACATGTCCAATACCTTGCAGAGCAGTTTTGGAGTCGATGGAGAAAGGAATACCTCGCCAACATCGCTCTCAGACAACGCTGGCATGTCCCAAGGAGAAATCTGCAGGTTGGAGATGTTGTGATGTTAAAGGAGGATCATGCACACAGAAATGAGTGGAGATTGGGCAGAGTTTCGGAGGCTACTGCTGACAAGGATGGACTAGTTAGGAGAGTGAAGGTCCGCCTAGGTGACAAGGAACTTGGCAAGAAGGGGGAGCGTCTCCACAAGATGTCAGAAGTTGAGCGTCCTGTTCAAAGGCTAGTCCTGCTGCTGGAAAAGGACTAAATTCTGCCTGCCTTTTTCTATAGTTCATAATCCTCCTGTTGTGTCTTTTGAGGAATGTAATTTTGTTTTAAAATCATTCGTGCCTAATGTAAACTGTGCAGTTACATCATTTACTCATGATTGGTGGGAGTGTAAATGACCCAAAAAATGTTCTCAATGCATTTTATTTTGTAGGTATCTATCTGCTTCATCCCTGTGTTTCGTCTGTGCCTCTTTTATATTGAAGGTATATTTTATTTTGATAGTCATTTAACGGAAGTGAGGTCGGACTGAAAAGGCGCGACTTGACATGTAAACAAAAAGGTTTTCTCACCGGAGAAGTTGTCAAAGGAAAGAATCACGACATTCTTTAACAAGGAAAGGTCTTTTGGATAATTTTAGCGCCTAGCTGGAACGGGAACAAGGTATTGTGTGTGTGTTTTATTTTGTTCATTGTGATTTATACATTTAATATGCCTCGTTAATATGAACGGTCATGCTTCTCATCTTAGCCACACCAACCTGTTGCTAGCTGTGGTTGTTCATGCACTGAAAGTTGTACCGTGGTTATAGTTTTTTTTGTGGTTTTCATGGATTAACTTTTATTGATGTTTTTGTGTGTTGTTGACCTGTCACACAGATCGGTATCTGATAGCTTATTTACACTATGAGTTTTCTAAGAGCTAATTTCATGCCATCTGTCTGTCCTGTAGCTCTTACGGTGTTTCATGGGAAAAGGTGTACATTTGTGTTCAAATCACGGATACGGCTGAACATAAATAAAATATCCTGAGAAACATCAGTACGCTTCATCGTTTTCTGGCTGGGTTCGCTACAAACGCCTTTTTAACCCCGTTATCTCCACTGTGCTGTGGATCAATAGAAGTTTATCTTATCTATAATATCTATAACACTACACATTTAAAACAGAATGCACCACTACTGTCACCTGGGTCAATAAGTGCAGTGAAAATAAGCAATCGAAACATTAGTGCTTTGGAGCACATGATTTATACCCCCCCCCCCCCCAACCCCCCATGATAAATGTTCTAGAGCTGCCACTGGTAAATACAGTGTATATTTATTGTTTTAATGTCTTACCTGTGTCAGTATTGAGATAGGTGAGGACCCCCAGGTTCGCTCAGCTGCCACTCTTGTGAGGAACATCTCGTACAAGTACAAGGAGGAACTGTCAGCACATCTCATCGTGGCCGGCTGGGACAGAAGAGATGGAGGACAGGTCAGTCAACACGACCAGATGGAAGACGTTATTTAAGAGACATAAATGATCTGTTTGACTCACTGTTGCTGTGACCTTTGACCTCTTTCAGGTGTTTGCAACCCTGAACGGTCTCCTGACAAGACAACCGTTTGCGATTGGTGGTTCTGGCAGCTGGTATGTTTATGGGTTTGTGGATGCAGAGTATCGCCGGGGCATGAGCAAAGAGGAGTGCCAGCAGTTTGTTGTCAACAGTGAGTTTTTATTCCTCAGAAAACTTTATTTCTGCTTGAGAAATGAAGTGATGTTTGAGGAGCTGGTGATTTTTCACTGCCTGCTGATAACAGACATCCTCCTGTTCATACCTAAGTTATATCTAACGCCACACACGGTCTAAATCCCCCTCTCCACCTGTCTCTCTCTGTGTTTCCAGCTCTCTCTTTGGCCATGAGCCGTGATGGCTCTAGCGGTGGCGTGGCCTATATCGTCACCATCGATAAGCACAAGGCAGAGGAGAAAGTCATTCTAGGAAATGACCTACCCACCTTCTTCGATCAGTGATCATCAACCAGATTCTCATCCTTTGTCCACAGAGACACTACTGTTCCACATACAGTTATGCATTTGTAAACTATTATGTAACCCTAATGTAAACTATTACACATCTTTTGATGCTCCTGTTTTTACAATATTTCCAGATTTAAAGGACTCTTGTCTTATTAGTTTAACATTATGAAAGCTCAACCTCAAGTTTAAGGACAGTTTTTAAAGGACTTTCTTTTGCCACAAGGTCACCCAAGGACACTTAATCCTGTAATGGTGAACTTATCATATTTGATACACGAGTTTCAAACATCAAATGATAAGTTTCCTTAAAAATAAAATAAACCCTGTATTCTACCCCCCTGAGGATTATCATTTCTCTACAGGCAGCTAAAGTTTTATTTTGAAACTTTTCAAAAAAGCTGCTCTCATGAAATCATTCACACACTTGTGTTCAGGATAATTTTCAAAGGATAAATTTTTCTTCAATTTTTAAATTAGGTATTTTCTACATTGAAAGATTGCATATTTACTAAAAAGTTGCTCTAACAACCCAGTTTATCAAAAGTGCTACAAAAATATAAATGAAATGATATAGCAATATTTTTGTGGATTTTGTCTAAAGTGTTAATAAACATCTCAGTTCCATAAATAAATAAATAGATTTTTTTTTTTTGCTTATTTTAACAGGTCAGGATTTACAGGGTTAAAGACAGTAGATTTCCTGCAGGACTTGTTTTTTTCAGTCATGGTTCATTGTGACTGATGTAAATAAAAATAAATTTACAGTCTTTGATCAAAAACCTGCAGAACCCTGAACAATCCCTCGCTTTAGAGTCCCACAGTAACCTTCCTATACTTCTCCTTTTAGTGGCAGCAGCTGTAAACTGTGCAAATGATTCAGTCTGACAGTAAATGCAACAAAAAGTGAAAGTTAAATTTGTTACAGCATTATGAGGCCTGATCTCTGACTTGAGTGTTGTTTGTTGTTCTGGTTGTAAAACTGGATTAAGATGATTTGTTGCTTGTTGTTATTTGCTAACATTGGACACATTTAATGACAGCGTCTCACACTCCACACACACACACACACACACACACACACACACACACACACACACACACACACACACACACACACACACACAGAGGCTTTTTTGGGTTTGATATGTGAAATTAAAATGAAATAAACTTATTTTAATTTCTTTTTCTGTTTTTTTTTTCTTTGTGAACTTTACAAAAATCATTTCATTCAAAGTTTTTATTGAGCTCTATGTAAGAATGTTTGCAGTGATTCTTTGAGTTACTTGATGAGACCAAAACATTAAAAACAGTTACAGGTTTAAACATTCAGTTAAGGATCGCACTTCAAATATTCAGGGAACCCCCCCCCCCCCTCCCCGCGCGCGCCTTGACAAGAAAATGAAACCGAAAGTAAATGAAAACTCAAACTCTTATCCTCGCAGCGCAGGAGGTCAGATGAGGACGAGTACAGTTGAAAGATGGCAGACGACACCCCCACAGTCCTCCGTAAAGCCTCTACTTTGTTTCTGGCAGCCTGTGTCGACCTGTTCTTGTTTCACGCGTCAGGATGTCATGTCTCTCTCAGGGTCTGTGGGCACCTCACGCGTCTCTGGGTCTCCGCGGCTCTCCGGTGTTTGGCACTAACTTCTGTGACCCTCCTCGGCCTCGGAGACCCCAAACCGGTGCTGCTTCGTTTCATCGCCGTGCACAGTCTACTGCCGGCTGTGTTCGAGACCGGGACCAAAGTGCTGTACGATGAGGAGACTCAGTGCGGCGTGTTGGCAGACATACGCTGCTGGCTGGTGTGCGCCGGAGCGTCTCTGGCTGCTGCGCTGTTTTGGGAAATCACCATCCCGGATAGTGAGGATGAAGCTGACGGGAGAGAGAGGAAGCAGAAAGCCAGAGTGCTTCTCCTGAGGGTCCTGCACATGTACAGACCCGACTACCTGCTGATGGCTGGGGGACTTACGTTCCTAACGCTGGCTGTTCTCTGTGAGTACAACAGAAGATGATGATGATGATGATGATGATGATGATGATTTTCTTCTGCAGAAAAGATGACTGTAAAGATACAAATGAAGAAAAGGAGTGGACGTTTTGATGTTTTAACTCGTGGTTCAGAGACAGCAGCATGTTTTCTCTTTGGATTACAGGGAGCAATATTCATCCGTGATGGTGATGATGAAAACATGTTATTTGACCTTTGCGTCATCATCTGCGTGTGTGTTCCCAGGTGAGATGTTCATCCCGTTCTACACCGGCAGAGTCATCGACATCCTCGGCAGTCAGTACCAGCACACTGAGTTCATATCTGCGCTGCTCTATATGGGCCTCTTCTCTCTGGGAAGGTATAATCCCTCCACTGTACATCCTGTAGCATGTGTTGTGTGTCTTATTGTGAAGTCTGACTGTTGTTCTCTTTGATTATTGATTATTGATCAGCTCTGTGAGTGCAGGCTGCAGAGGGGGGCTCTTACTGTCTGCCATCAGCGCCTTCACGTACAGGGTGAAAGTCCAGCTGTTTGGGGCTTTGACCAAACAGGAAATAGGATTCTTTGAGACCATAAAGACAGGTAAGGATGCTGTAAGGGAATGGATAAATAAATAAATAAATAAATAGAAAAATAAAAAAGAGAAAGACACCTCAGTACCAGGCAGGACATTTTTTTCAAAGATGGGACATGGAAAGCAAACAGAAACTTCGTTCTAGAGAAGCAAAGCAAAAAACTGGATAATTTATTTTCTGCGTAGGTGAAATCACAGCCAGGCTGTCTAGAGACACTAACCTGATGGGAAGAACAGTGTGCCTGAATGTCAATGTGCTGCTGAGGACATTCGTCAAGACCTTGGGCATGATCTCTCTGATGATGAATCTCTCCTGGAAGCTCACGTTCCTCGTTCTGATGGAGACGCCTCTGACAGGCCTCATCCAGAACATCTACGACACACACTACCAGGTAAAGGCTTTTGAGTTCGACATGTTGAATTCTGGGTGCACAGTAATAAGATTCACACTGTTTAGGGACGTCTAACCCAGAGTGAGTAACTCTGAGTCTCTTTTCCTGCTCCTTCAGAGGTTGGATCTTGCAGTGCAGGACTCCATTGCCCGGGCAAATGAAGCTGCAAATGAGGCCGTGTCCAGCATCCGCGTAGTTCGGAGCTTCAGCACAGAAAAACACGAGGCTGGTCGGTATGGTGACTGCTTGATGGACACACACAGACTCAAGACCAAACGAGGCATCGTCACGTCCGTCTACCTGCTGGCACGGCGGGTGAGAAGTTATTTCTTTGTATTATCAAAATATGTGGAGGTGAGGTGATTTTTTTACAGAACATGACACACACTGCTTAAAAATATGTGTTTCTTTGTGCGTGTGTGTGTATGTGTGTGTGTTTACAGTTATCAGGGACGGCCATGCAGGTCTTCATCTTGTACTACGGCAGGTTGTTTATTCAGAGTGGACAGATGACCACTGGAAACCTGGTGTCCTTCCTTCTCTACCAGTCAGACCTTGGAGATAACATCAGGGTATCCCATAATGTTCTGTTGCTCTGTTGGTCAGAGGTGGTGAAAGCAAACATCTGAAAGTTTAAACTTTTAGTCGTTTAACAAAAAGCTTTGCAGTTAGGAAAAGCAAGCTGAGCCTGGTTCAAATCATACAAAGAAAAGTTTAGTGTACAGTCGGCCTACATGTATGGAAGACGATTAAGGCCACTGGAAAAAAAATAACATCCTATATATTTTTTTAAATTTCTATTATTCTGAGAAAGAAGTCAGAATTTCAGAGTTCTGTTTTTTTTCTCAGAAATATTATATTAAAAAAATATTGGACGTTATTTTTTTTTTCCAGTGGCCCTAATCATCTTCTGTAAACATGTTAGTAAACATATAAAAGCACTCACCTCTTTTGTTATTGTTGAGAGACAGATAAATATCATCTCCTATTTTCTCATCGTGGCTTTTTTTTTTTTTGATTGTCTAATTACTTCTCAGCATGTCCCCTCATATTCAGCATGTACAGAGTCTGTTTACACCGCTCTGCATGTCTGACTCTCAGGCTCTGATCGACATTTTTCAGACCCTCACCTACATTTTTGGTGACATGCTGAACTCGGTGAGCGCTGCAGGGAAAGTGTTTGAATATTTGGACCGGAAGCCGAAGGTGAGCGCTGAGGGAACGCTCCAACCCGATCAGCTGAGAGGAAATGTCAACTTCCGCTGCGTCAGCTTCGCCTATCCTACTTTCCCCAACAAAACAGTGCTCCAGGTGAGAGCTGAACTATGGATATTTGGACAGATCATCAGAAAACTGCACAACACTTTGCAGTTCAGTTCCCTTTAAAACACGTTTTCTTCACCTCAGGACTTGTCTTTGGAGCTGAAGTCAGGTAAGATGACAGCGCTGGTCGGTCCATCTGGAGAAGGAAAAAGCACCTGTGTGAGTCTGCTGGAGCGATTCTATGATCCACAGGGCGGAGAAATCCTCCTGGATGATATACCACTGAAATCATACGAGCACCACTTCCTCCACAAGAAGGTTTGTAGTCCTCTGTTTTCTATCTACAAAATGTAAACAAACAGTCTTAAAGTAATAACTAAACTAGTGGGTAAGTTTTTTTAGCCTCTTTGGCTCATAGACATCAGGGTGTGTTCTTATTTTAAATGAAGCTTTCAGATCAGAGTGTGAATGAACTGAGAGATGAGCTACCCTGAGATGCTTCACAGTCAGGTTAATGAGACTTGTGTTTGACAGATTTCAGTGGTGAACCAGGAGCCCGTGCTCTTCTCTGGCACCATCAGAGACAACATCGCCTACGGGCTTGCTGACTGCTCATTGGAGGAAATCCAGGAAGCGTCTCGCAAAGCCAACGCCCACGGCTTCATCGAGCTGTTGGAGAAAGGCTATGATACAGGTGAACTTGTTCAACCAGCTGCTGTGTGGTTTACATGGCTGAGTGCCTGAATGAAAACCAGCCTGGTGTGTTTGAGGTGTGTGGCTGCAGCTGGAGCGACTAAAGATTTATCTCTGATCTTATTCTACTGTTTTAAACATCTTGATTCTGTTGTTGCATAAAGGCTGAATACACACACATTTCATAGGTTTGTTTTGACCACAGCTCTATTGTTTTTTCGCTTTTTTTTTCTGAACATGACTGTATTTAATATCTTCTTTATCTGGTGGTTTTTTTTCACAAAGCTAAACTGTTCTGTATTTTTCAGAGGTGGGTGAAGGTGGTGGACAGTTATCCAAGAGTGCCAAGCAGCAGATCGCGATCGCTCGAGCTTTGGTCAGACAGCCACAGGTCCTCATTCTGGATGAAATAACCAGCTCACTGGACACTGAGAGTGAAAATCAGGTAACTTTCTATCTCATTTAGGACTTTAAGTCTAATAAAACCACAAATGACAATTTTTACCCCCAGCTATTATCTGATCTATCTGATACAACCAACCCAATTCCATTGAAGTTGGGACGTCGTGTAAAACACAAATAAAAACTGAATACAATGATATTTAAATCCTGTTTAACCTATATTCAACTGAATACACTACAAAGACAAGATATTTATTGTTCAAACTGATAAAATTTATTGTTTTGTTTTCAAATATTCCCTCATTTTGAATTTGACGGCTGCAACACGTTCCTAAAAAGCTGGTTCAGGCTCATGTTTCCACTGTGTTCCATCACCTTTCCTTTTAACAACACTCAATAAGTGTTTGTGAACTGAGGACACTAATTGTTGAAGCTTTGGAGGTGGAATTCTTTACCATTCTTGATTGATGAACAACTTCAGTTGATCAACAGTCCGGGGTCTCTGTTGTTGTATTTTGTGCTTCATAATGCTCCATACATTTTCAATGGGAGACAGGTCTGGACTGCAGGCAGGCCAGTCTTGTACCTGCACTCTTTTACTACAAAGCCACGCTGTTGTAACACATGCAGAATGTGTCTTGTCATTGTCTTGCTGAAATAAGCAGGGACGTCCCTGAAAAAGACATGGCTTGGATGGCAGCATATGTTGCTCCAAAACCTGTATGTACCTTTCAGCATTAATGGAGCTTCACAGATGGTCAAGTTAGCCATGCCATGGGCACTAACACACCCCCATACCATCACAGATGCTGGCTTTGAGACTTTGACCTGATAACAATCCAGATTGTCCTTTTCCTCTTTGGCCTGGAGGACACCACGTCCATGATTTCCAAAAACAATTTGAAATGTGGACTCCTCAGACCACAGCACACTTTTCCACTTTGCGTCAGTCCATCTCAGATGAGCTCGGGTCCAGAGAAGCCGGCGGTGTTTCTGTGTGTTGTTGATATATGTCTTTGTCTTTGCATGGTAGAGTTTGAATTGTCACTTGTAGATGTAGTGATGAACTGTGTTAACTGACAATGGTTTTCTGAAGTCTTCCTGAGCCCACGTGGTAATATCCTTTACACAATGATGTTGGTTTTTAATGCAGTGCTGTCTGAGGGGTCAAAGGTCACGGGCATTCAGTGTTGGTTTTCAGCCTTGCTGCTTACGTGGAGAGATTTCTCCAGATTCTCTGAATCTTTTGATGATATTATGGACTGTAGATGATCAAACCCATCAATTCTTTGACATTGTACATTGAGAAACATTGTTCTTAAACTGTTGGACTATTTGCCCACGCAGTTGTTCACAAAGTGGTGAACCTCGCCCCATCCTTGCTTGTTAACGACTGAGCCTTTCAGGGATGCTCCTTTTATACCCAATCATGACACTCACCTGTTTTCAATGAACCTGTTCACCTGTGGAATGTTCCAAACAGCTGTTTTTGGAGCATTCCTCAACTTTCCCAGCCTCCAAAACATGGTTTTTGTTTCATAATGTGCATTGGCATGCAGATAGTAGCTCTTAGCATAACAAAGTAATACTGTTTTTTTCTACTTTTCTTTTCCATATTTAATGTGTTCACGTTTTTCAGCAGTTTCTGCAGCCTAATGTCTAATGTTAACTCGTGCCTTCTGCAACTCAATCCAAAGGCTTTCCTTTAAATGTACAATGATCCGTCTAGTTTATTTTCCAACCTTCCCCAAAGTAGTTTGGTGTTAGGTGTTTCATCGAAGTGAAAAAGGGGGTTTTCTAGAATATCTGAAAACCATCCTTTAGTCAGTAACCCTGTCCACATACGACTGAAGCTTGGCTCCATCTTTCCAACTTGAAACACTTCAGTGATGAACACACTGGTGCTTCAATCAAATCAATGTTTAGCACAATAATCTAGATTCTGTTGTTAGTATTTTTTTAATATGCTTTTACTTTTTTAAAGTAATTTATCAGGTACCTTTCTCCATCACTTAAATCAAGTTTATTTCCTACAACTAAATATTGTTTATCCTGGATATGAGGCACAAGTACAGGATTTGATTTGATTTGGGAAAACATTAGAAATCACAGGACCATAGTAAGAGACAGGAGGGTAATCTGGAGAAATGACAAGTTGAGAGTTCTGGGGGAGACAGGGTTAAAAAGTGGGAGACTCCCACCTGAACTGAGCTTGTTGGCAGGTCTGGATTTAAGGGGGGCAGTCCATCATTTTCAGAGTTCCTTTTTTTTTTTTGAAAAAGGAAATGACCTAATGTCTTTATGATGGCTCCATTCTACCACATATTGAGCATCATGACATAAAGATGAAGCTGTAGAAATATCATTCATTTCATGAGTATTAAAAAGGGAAGAGATTATCTTATAAAATATGAACATTTCTTTTATAAAGAAACATTTTACTTGTATGCCCCCACTCCCCCCCACTGCCACCCACCATTGACTTTGGGCCACAGACTCTGCCCATGTACACTCTATCTCAGGACTGCACACTTCACTTTATACTCACTTTACCCATGCTTATCTGCACTATTTGCACTATTTGCATTATTGTTCCAATACCTCATGTCTGTTCATTTCATTTTATCCATGCTAAAATTTGCACTACTGTTTACCTCAGGTCTGTTTATTCTGTTTATACTGTTAATATTGTTAATTGTAGTATTTAAGGTAGTCTTTATTTTAAGGTAGTCTTTATTTAAGGTAGTTGTTATTTTAAGGTAGTCTTTATTTTAAGGTAGTCTTTATTTAGTTTAGTTATTGTAATTTTTATTACTTTGCAGCACCGTGGGTCTGAGAGGATTAAAATTTCCTTTATGCTGTATGTTGAGCATCTGTAGCATATTTGACAATAAAGTTGACTTTGACTTGACTTTGATTTTATGGGGATAATTTATTCCCTCATTCTGTGATAGACTGGTGTGGGCGACCTGGTGTTTTAGTTTTTGTCGAGTTTGAGTGCTAGATGGTCAAGGGGAAACACTTGTGTGTATGTTGAGCGTGTGTGTGTGTGTGTGTGTGTGTGTGTGCGTGTATGAGTGTGTCACGTTTGCATGCACATGTGTGAGTGCAGGATCCAGCACAAGTAGTGTGGCCTTGTTAAGTTCCTCTAAGAAATGATCAGATAGAATTTACCATCTGACCGAAGATCCAACAAACAAACTAACAAACAATCAAACAAACCAAAAATAAAACCTCTGAAACCTTTTAGATATGCCAAGTGTTCTTATGATTATGCCCACCACTGAATACAGTCGCTCATGTTATGGAGTTCATCCTCTCTCTCTCTCTAACTTCACAGGTTCAGCAGGCCTTGGCCAACTGTCCCAACCAGACCCTGCTGGTGATCGCTCACAGGCTGAAGACCATTGAAAGAGCAGATCAGATCATTTTTATCAGTAAAGGCAGAGTTCAGGAGCGAGGGACGCACCAGGAGCTGATGGAGCTGAAGGGAGGCTACTTCAGGCTGAAAGAGATGGAGAGACATCGCAGTGACAGCTAATGAAACCTGATGAGTGTAGGGACAGCCTGTTGGAGCTGGAGCTTATGTAAATGTGTTGTTTAGTGTCTGTCATTTAACCCTTTGAACTGTGTTTGTTTTAAGACATTTCTGTTTGAAATCATGAAGCCAAAATTCACTTTTCTTCCTGTATAATGTAAACATCTTATTTATCCTGCTGGTCAGTCCACCCTCAGTGCTGTAAACTGATTTAAATAAACTCTCAAGCGTTAAATGTCTCTGTTTTGTATTCTTTATTTCATGTCCTGCTGATTAGTCAGGGAAGTTTGATAACAACAGTCAGACAGCATAAAGCTTCATTTATGGTCACAGCGTCCAAAGGTTGCTTCATATACGTCCCAAATGAAACATTGATTAATATGATCAGCTATCACGGACAAAGTGAAGAAGTTTTTGAAACATTTTGTCTGGAGTGGAGGGGTCAGCTGCAGAGAGACATGTCATGATCATTTTCCCTCTCAAAGACGGGGTGAAAAGCAGCCTCAAAGCAGAGATGTACACACATTTTAGTTTTATTGAATAACTATGACTTTCAATGACTTCATCACTTTTTAGCGTCTGTACCGTTTCCGTGTCACGCCCTGTGACGGTGTTTGGTTTATGGCTGCACTGGAAAGTCCCCGGCTGTCACCATGTTTCTTTTCTGGCACTGAAGCTCTTTGGATGTTTGCCTGCTGAGATGCGTCATAAACACTGAAGGTGCCGTAGAGATGATTTGCAGCGTCGTGCTGAAAACCACTGACTCCCTCTGTCGACAGGTTAGGCTGAACCTCCATTTTGTCAAAACTTCACGATGCTGCGTTTGCAAAATGGTGGCTGAAGTCAGGTGGGTCAGACATGTTGTATGTTTCCCTCTCATTCCCTTTCATTTTATTATTCAAGCACAGGATGCTTTTTATACCCTGTGATGGTTTTTTTAGTCTTTTTTAAATTTGCATATCATGTTTTATTATAACCAGAGGAGGTGACAGACGCTGCATGGTTCATCTTCCAGAATAAGGATGGATTTAAAATATGTCTCCTTAAAGAAGAGTTTTTAAAAAGCTGAACTTTGTCTGTTCTGCTGAGAACAAAAAACACAGAGGAGGATGAAGAGGAGCTGATACTCAAGGAAAAAATCTTCATCTTCATCTTCAGGACAGGTGAGGATCCACAGCCCTCCTTCACTCATCATGTCTTTAAGGATAGAAAAAACTTTACAGTCCTGAAACCTCACCGCTCAGACTCTGAGGGCTGATCAGAAACAGCTCAGTTCACACCCCCGTCCTCATCAGCTGTAGCTCGCCACCTGCAGGTCACAAAGGCAGGAGGGGCCAGAATGGGAGACTGATGCCAAAAGTGCCGCCATCTTTGGGCGAGCGCTCCAAAGACATCAGCACAAAATGGCCGAACACAGTTTGACAAAGTCATGCAGATCAGACATGATGAGGAGACTAACACTGTCAGTCACCGTGGTGTTCATCAGTCAACATCAGTCATGTGTGTGTGTACGGCTGGATGTTTGTGCCGAGAGGCGTTTGTTTTACCAGTTCTGCACCATACCACGGCCACGCCACGCTGCTGGAAAGTCCCCTGGTTTTCTTTCTTTCACTTTCTCTCTTTATTGTGTTCAGAGTTTTTTCTTCGTGCCTGACTCAGCCAAACCCAAAGTCTGATGACTGAAAGCATTCACCCTGCTCCCAGATTTACAGCTTCCTGTTTTCTCTTTAAAGGATTGTTTGAGGTGAAATATTTGATGTAACTTTTCCATCTACACGCCTGTCATCAAACTATGACTGTCCTTCACCTGACCAGACCAGACCTGACCTGACCTGACCTGACCTCGATATTATAACCATGTTTTCACAACAACAAAAGGCCCTGTTTGAATATACTGATGCTTTACTCGAGTACTAATATCAACACAGGAGGCTGAGGCTACACAGTAATTCTCCTGTAATGCTATAATAGGTAATCAATGCTTGTTCTGACTCGTGTGACCTGTTTATTGAACTATTTGGGACATATTTTGACTGTAAATGCTGTTGGATCCATACTTTTTAAGCATTATGTAATGAAACATCTGATCTAATAAAAAACCTCATTTTAATTCATCGATCATTTGGCCTGTAAAAATGTACAGCAATGTAAGGAATCACTATTAAATGCACAAAAATATATTAGAATAAAAAAAATGGTTAGTAAACACCAAATATTTAAGTATTCTTGTGTAAAAAAAAACAAGTGTCAGTCAAATGTTGAGTGAATACAGAAAGTTACTACAGCCAGCAGTATGAATATTGACCTTAAACTGCCTCAAAGTCACCAGCAAAGGAACTCTATTCGGTCAGATGTGCCAAAGAATTAAAATAAAGTTCTTCAGAATTTAAGTTAAATCATTTTTCTGCTTTTTTTCCCCCCACACATGATCAACCAGAGTGTGTGTTCATGAAAGATCACAGCAGATCTAAACCTGCCATTAAAAGGGAGATTTTTCCAGAGGGACAGAGTAATTGGAGAGCAGCGTCTCTGTAATCTAACACCTGCTTCTCTTCTCCTCTTTAACACAAAGCTAAAACAGAAACTCGTGCTGCACAAAGCCCAACGAAAAACAACACCAGTGTAGCTTCTTTTCTACCCCTCATCTACTTTTGTTTAACTGACTCATGAAACATTAGTTTGCTCTGGATACAGAAAAGGATACACAGCGTGACTCCTTCAGCCGGCGTCATGTGTAAGAGTTTATCTTGGTGAATAAAGTGATTCGGCAGCATCACATTAAATGTGGTAAATATTTTGTTTGCTTGAACACAAAGGTATCATGAACCTCTGATGGCTGCTGTCTTTGTCAGATGAACCAGGGCCTGCTCTGTATTGTTTTATAACCAGGTATTCCCCCTCTGTCTCTCCTGTGAATCCCCTAACTTCCCCGGGGAGTGTGTGGCAATCACAACATTCAGGGTGGTTCATTTTCTGCTTTCCTCAGTTTATCATAGAGGACAAATAAAAGAATCAAAAGAATGCCCATTCAATCACTTTGGTGCTTGTTTAGGAAAGTCCCTGTTTGTTAGACTAAAGAGCTGATCTGATGTCTGTTTTAGAGTTTGGAGTGCAAAACTGGGTGAGCCGAAACTGGTCCGCTGTCACAACCCTGATCTATCACAAAGCCTTTCATAAGGGCAACAGCACCTCAGCTGGTTGTGTTTGGTGCATTTATCGGCAGCCATGTGATTTCTTGGAAACTGAGAGTCAACCAGATCTGAAGGCTCTCTGCAGAGGAGGGAATCTTTACCCCTGAGTGCCATCTAGTGAGGACACAAACCGGCCAGAGCCTTGTGTAAACTCCATTAAGTCCTTTTTATAAAGTCAACATGGTGTTTCACTGGAGACTGCATCAGTTCTCGGGCTTTGACTCTATCACTTCTTTATTTTATATTTTTGGAAAAAATGCAAAACAAAGAGGAAGCATTAAAATCTGAGCAGACTGAGGCTGTTGGAGGTCCGTGTCAGGACAATCTCTCTCTTCACCAAACTGTTGATCAGTGTTAGAAAGGGAGGACTTGATGAGAACAAACAATTCTGACAGTATTTACTGCAAACAGGGGTGTGGTGAAGGCCAACAGCAACCCAGTGTGCTGATGATCAGGCGCTAACCACCAAACCACGTGATTTCCTGTAACTTGCCTATCTGTCTGGTGAACTGGTGTCTGCCTGTGTGCCTTTACAGAAGACTAAGTGATGGATGATGACTGCCCCCAAGTGGTCAAACAATCAAAAAACAACCAAATGTGTTGAAATTAGCAGATAAACATCAGTCTGCTGGAGCTCGACTCCACTTCACAGTTAATGTTTCACATTATATGTGTTCACTGACTGCTTGTCTGACTCATATTCTCTCTTTTTTTTTTTTTTAAATCACCAGTGCAAAGCACCTGGTTTAGTGTGCACACCAACAAACATGAGCCTCAATCACCAACCTGTGGGTTTTACAGGAAACCACCAGTGAAAGAAGTGAAGCCACTGAGAAGCCACATCATCCACATTTCTACACAACAGACAGTACAGAGAAACTGCAGAGTGGCTTCAGCAGAATCAAAGTCCCTCCTCAGTTCATCATTACTCCTCACACCATCCCACCTTATTGAAGAGAATTATTTATGAAGCTTCTTCAGTTTCACTAACAGTTAACATCAAATAATTGTTTCATTAAATGTTTAATGAGAAAACGGTAATCTGGCTTATATTCGGTTATTTATGTTGAATGCAGAGTACCTGGTGGATTGTACACACCAGCAGACTCAGCCCCAGTGTGATGTATGAGTGTAACCTGATTTTTACAGGAAACCACAGGCGAGCATATGAGGAAAATGTTACTGGGAGGTCACAGCTGCACATTACCCACAAGACAACTAATGTGAACTCTGCACAGCATCAGGGCTCTCTTAAGTTTGTTCTAATTCAGTAATAAAAGACAAAGAAACATTTATACTTTCTATACAGCGACCTTGGGTGTCCTGAAAGGCGCTTTTAGATAAAATGTATTATTATATATTATTATTATTAAACCACTGAGAAACATCAACATTGTATTGCATAAAACCAACATGTCGATGGGGGTTACATTTTTGTCTTTCCTTTTTAGAAACATGATACTGGGCTGAATTTAGCCAGGATATGTGCTACTGCTCAGTTATTGGGATGAAACTAAAAAATACTAAAACTAAAGAAAACTCTCTCTCTGTCTGTCTGTCTGTCTGTCTGTCTCTCTCTCTCTCTTTCTCTCTCTCTCTCTCTCTCTCTCTCTCTCTCTCTCTCTCTCTCTCTCTATATATATATATATATATATATATATATATATATATATATATATATATATATATATATATATACAGTTGTCTAATTTTTTTCAGTATTCATTAAATAACACAACATAATGGTCAATATATCTGCAATCATTCACCACACAGGTGTTTAATTTAAACACAAAACTGATTAAATTATTTAATTATTTACTGTTTCATAGAGCACATGCAGAAATATTCGTTTCCATTCAACCCATGGACAGTAATAATTAGCTGCACCCATGGCTGCACATTGGTCACCCGCTTACCGGGTGAAAAACTTAGCTTTAAAAACATTTCAGTAGTTTAAACTTTTAATTATCTTTTTGATTATAACTCTGTCAAGCCGTTATGGTGAGTAATCTAACCTGTGGAATAAACTTTCTATTGCCAGGAGTCAGCACTGCAAAAGTTCAGCTGCTGTCAAAGACTCCCGCCACTAGATGGCGACATAACACAACAGATGTCATAAACCGAGCAGTTCAAACATGGTGTTCATGTTCCTCCAGTAACTTGCTTTGCAATACAAAGCCTATTTTTTAAAGCATCGAGTTGAAACCCCTTATCCATAACCCCCATCACACCCCCACCATCACAAGATCATCTTCAGTTAAAAGTAATCTTATTTCCGGGACGAGGTTCAAGATAATTTGTTCTCTCGGAAGCAGTGTTCGGCCCTGTCTACTAATCCTGATCCAATCAGCAGCAGGGTTGGTGCACCTGGCTAACTTTTGTCTTACTGACATCCATCCCGAGAAAAGACTTCCTTTGTCTTTGTTGACACATACGTACGCTTTCTTTTGAATTTTATCATAATTTCAACTGTTTTCAACTCAAATAGTCAAAAGGATACCAAATTATATAAGATTGATGTTCATAATATTCAAGGGTTTAAAGTTATCAGGCTCGAGTCTGATTAAAATTTATTTTTAAAGCTCAGATATCTTATAAGAAAATAATTATGTTGATATTAAACCATTGAGAATAAAGATAACGTTTGATTATTTTATCCTTTATGTAAATTGTGTAAAGAACAATGATTCCCCCTCAGTATCATATTGTCTTTGCTCTAACTGCATTAAAAAAATCATTAAGGATACAAAACACAGTCAGCCAGTTATAGAGACTACTAACTGTTCTGCACACCATCCTGTGGATGAGATCAACAGTCTGAGAGGCCAGACACAACAGGAGAGCAAGCCAGACTTTGTTACCTGAGAGAGCTCGGTCTATTTGTGTATACACACACGCACTCATTCACACATGCACTGATTCCTTTTTTTTGGTCTGTCATTTGTTTGTATCACTTTGTGCTTTTCTTTCTTCCCATTCATGCTCTCTCTCTCCACTACTGCTCCACCTTTGTTAACACTGAAACAACTTCATTTGTTCATATGATTTCAGGGCAGATTACACATATAGGATTAAATGTAGTTAATCTTATTTCCATTTTCCTGATTATCTTTGTTGATTTCATCTGCTCACATTATGAAGGCCCATGCTGTCCCAATGCAATCAAATTAGAAATACTTCATAATACAATGTACAGACCTCTATTCTACAGTCTACAGCACAGACATGATACTTGGCTACGGCACTGGAAGCATCTTATTTGATGTTCACTCTCCAACAGCCTCAGAGAGGAGAAGATCAGCCTCCATTCAGATGGAAAGCAGGCATCACTCAGTATCTACTCCTTTCTGAGAGAATAATGAAGTGCTCCTTCTCAGGTTCACACATTCACACCTGCATAATTAAGCAGCTGTGGTTTAACCACCTTCCAGGGCCCATGAGCTTTGGTTTGAAAGTGTGAAAAAGAATAGAAAAGCATCTTGTAAAACAGGATCAAAGTGTGCTGTTCTCTTAGAATTCAATTCGAGGACCCTTTAAACGTCTGGATATCTCTTCTCATAACACATGCTGTGTTAAAAACTGGACGTTTAATATACAGTGAGAACATTTCATGCCATTTACTTTTTGTTTTCTGAAAACTGGAAGAGACAACATAAGAGTGCTGCCACTTTAAGAGATTCAAAAAATATGTGCTACTGGTGACTAAGTACTGAGGTGTTGTGAGGGGGAGGCTTCCAGTCTCTGGATTTATTGTTATCATGTGACAAGGATGCAGCCAAGCACTTAAAAATACAGACACACAGGGGAGAGAGAGAGAGAGAGAGAGAGAGAGAGAGAGAGAGAGAGAGAGAGAGAGAGAGAGAGAGCGAGAGAGACTGTGTATTGTGAGAGTGAAAGAGCCTATCTGATGAGTCAGAGGAGGCTGATTCTGATGTAATCCACCAGCCCCTCCCTCCTGTTCCCCTACCTACTGTTTCAGGATATTCAAGTTGGAGCCTGTTTTCACACTGCAAACAGGAACCATACTGAAGTTTTTATTCTTATCGAAGGCCTCGGCAGTATTTCTGAACCTAACCATGCAAAACCACACACACACACACACACACACACACACACACACACACACACACACACACACACACACACACACACACACACAGAGTAGGATATCATTCAGCAAGCCTAGCACTGAAGATACATGCTCACATAATCACAACCAAATGTTCATAACTTAAAAGAAATGGAAATTATAGAATCTATACAAACAATGGCTGTATGTAAAAATATAAAGCAGGACTGGAAATTTAACATCTGGCTTGTTGCAATGTTTTGCTCACGTCTACTCCTACATTTTGAGGAGCAGGGTCAACAGAAAATAAAAAAATGGTACCCACTCAAAGGCATGAGGCACCAGCACACAAAAGTTCCAACAAACAAAAATCTGCCTCTTTTAGTGTTTGGAGGATCATTTTGTAAGATAATCAGCTGTCTGTCTGTCATCAGCATTCTGCCATCAGAGTACTGCTTCACAGGCCTCGTAATAAGGCTAACAACATTTTTAGGTGGCAAACCTGAGCAGAAAATAGCCTGAAGGTTACAAGGTAAGGTAAGGTAAGGTAAGGTAAGGTAAGGTAAGGTTAGGTAGCTTTATTTTCAATTCTACAATATTCAGAGGATTGAAATTGCGATACTCAAGGGCCCACAGTGCAACAGTAAACATTTAGTATGAATAGTAAACGCCAGTATAAAAAGTGCAGGCTCCGTACCACACAGGGACACAGCTGGTCAGGATGCCCTCTGTGGTTCCTCTGTAGAACCAGCACATGGTGGGGGTCAGGGCTCTGGCTCTTCTCAGCATGCAGAGGTAGTAGAGACACTGGGGAGCTTTCTTGGCCAGTGATGAGGTGTGGCTGGTCAAGGAGAGGTCCTCTGTGATGTGCACTCCCAGGAACTTGGTGCTGCTCTTTTCACTCTTCACAGCAGCACCGTTAATGCTCAGAGGAGCGTGCTGGGTGTGCGCTCTCCTGAAGTCCACAACAATCTCCTTTGTTTTGTCCACAATGTGTGTCAGTGCACCACTCGGCCGAGCGGCTCACCTCACTCCTGTAGTCCATCTCCATCGCTGATGAGACCCACCACAGTCAGTCAGCAAACCTGATGAAGAAGTTGGAGCTGTGCATCGTTGTGCAGTCAAAAGTCAGCAGGGTGAAGAGGAGGGGGCTCAGTGTTCAGGGTGGTGGTGCTGGGTGTGGTCTCCCCGACAGGAAGTCCAGCAGCCAGTTGCACATCAAGGTGTTTAGCCCCAGCTGGACCAGTTTGTAAATCAGCTGTTGGGGGTTGATGGTGTTTAATGCTGAGCTGAAGTGAGTGAGGGCAGAGTGAGGGGCAATGGAGATGACATCATTAGTTGACTGGTTGGGTGAAAACTTGATGTGATGCATGACTAGCTGCTCAAAGCACTTCATCAGGATGGGGGTGAGCGCTACTGGACCGTAGTCCCTGAAACAGGAGGGAGACGATCTCTTTGGGCCCAGGATGATGTTGGTAGCTTTGAAGCATGTGGGGACCACCGCTGACTCAGTGAGGTGTTGAAGATGTCAGTGCAGACATCTGTGAGTTCAGATACGCAGCCTCTCAGAACACGACCAGGTGTGTTTTCTGGGCCCGAGTCTTTGCGTGTGTTGATCCTGCTGAGGGATCTCCTTCTCTGACCACCTGAAAGGGGTGGAGTCTTCTGCTCAGAGGTGCTGTTGTGTGCCTCAAAGTGAGCGAGGAAGTCATTTAGCTCATTCATCCTTCAGCTCATTTAACCCTTTACTATAGCTTTTTGTTTCCTTGAATGAACCACTGTAATACGGTCTGGGCAGCTTCACATCCCAACCATCTGAAGAAATTATGTCTTACTCAGAAGAGGTTCTTAAGATTCATCTCACATTCAAACAGATATTCTCCTTCAGCACCACTTTTCATAAATTATTCTATTTTACCGATTCACAAAATAAATATTTATCAGACATGTTTGTTCATCCATAACTTCATTTACAGAAACCAAGCTCTCCCTGACACTTTTCAATTTTGCTTTCTTTCTCAAATGATTTTCATTCATATGGCACGAGACACAGTAATAATTACAATCTATATGTAGCCTTTTTTCACACATCACATCACTGGTTTAACATGTCGTATAGAAGCCCTTCACTATGGAATGGATTCCCTCCACCATTAAGATCCATATCTTCCCACTCACTTTTTTTACTTTCATGAATCATCTAGTTACTTCCTGCACTCTACATTGCTTCACATCTTGTTTTATGCTCTTTGTCAATCCCTTGTTGTTCCTCTTTACAGAATGTTTTTTTTTTGTCTCATTTATTTATTTTTTTTATTTTAGTTGTTGTTTGTTTTGAATTTATAATGATTATTTTGTACTTTGTCTCCTTATTCTTCAAGGTTTATTTGTTAGCCTTATAACTATGAATTGTCTGTGAACATTGAAAGGGGTGGAACTCTTGTTCAAGCCCTGTGGGCCTCGTTCCCTCCTTACACAACTTTAGTCAATGTGTTCTAAATAAATAAAAATTAACATTCAGCAGGCAGGTCTTGCCACAGACTCCTAATGTCTCTGCTGTAATACTCTTCTTGTTTTTTTTTTAAACCTCTAAAAGCCCTAGTAGAAGGTTTTATTTCTAATTATTATTATGACCTCCAGACCTCCCTCTAATTATTACAGCAGACATAATTAGAGGGAGGTCTGGAGGTCAGAAACAGAAAATAATGAAACATTACTGAAAAAATATGAATGATACTTCCAGTAAAAAGTTTGCACTTTACTATGAATTATTTTCTTAATTACCATTTTAAAACACAATAGTGTAATAGCGTACTTAATACAAGCTGACTGATCTAACACTGAGTTATCATCCATTTGGCCTTAAATGTCTTGGGTTTATATCAAGAAATTTCTTTCATTATCTAGATAGATAGATAGATAGATAGATAGATAGATAGATAGATAGATAGATAGATAGATAGATAGATAGATAGATAGATAGCATTTCGTCTTATTCTAATGTCAAAGCTTTTTAATGCAGGAAGCACTACAACTAAGTGGTGTGTGTTACTCATTCGGAGTTCACTCAACCAAGAAACCAATAGTTGTCAGCTTACCTCCCCTCTAGGTTGCACTAAAAACTGCATGTATAACACGAAAATCCCGAAACTGCTCTTGGATCAGCCTCTATTATCAAACGCGTCCTCATGGCACGCACGCATGCGCAATGCTTCGTGCTGACTGCAACAGACTGACGCGATCGACAGGCACCGTCATCTGGAGAAAACAGACTTTTCTGATCTGTCTTGGACAAACTGA
The DNA here is from genome assembly GCA_030710495.1 of Labroides dimidiatus. Taxonomy (NCBI): domain Eukaryota; kingdom Metazoa; phylum Chordata; class Actinopteri; order Labriformes; family Labridae; genus Labroides; species Labroides dimidiatus. Next base: position 3,085,127 of record CM061155.1, read on the forward strand.
GAAACAACACTTGAGCTGTTCTGGATAATCACGAAGGGAATTAAGTCGAAGAAATTTGGATATAACACAGAAAATAGAACTACTTTCATATTTGTCACGTGGTCAAATTGGGCCAATCGGGGCAAGCCAAATACAGCTGAAAGCATGTCCTTTGTTCGCGTGTTTTAGCCGCATTATCACCGAATTGTGGCAAATACTTTGTAAAATTTACTCGACCTGGAAACTACGGGGACTATTTTATCGACGAGACGTGTACTGGATATACTGTATTGCTTGTTTACGCGATGCCACGTGTTCAACTTTTGATAAACAGCTGCGCCAACGCTTATTTTGTCACATGACTCCCCTCCCCCACCCGGCTCAGGGAACAGGGGAGAAGGCGGACATGTTTGAGGGAAATGTGTTGGCTAAAAGTATCGAGGTGGAGGACGAGAAGATAATTTGAAGACAGTTTTCGCATTGTTTTGGGATTTACCAGGCGACATTTGTGTTTATTTTTACTTCAAGATTTTAATGTAATACTTAACTACATATATTTTTTCCTGTTTTAAGGCCATTTTACTTCCATTCTGAAGTGTAGAATATTTTTTATTTCATGATAGGAAAGTTGAAAAAACTTAAGTTAAACGTAATACTCTATGGTTTTATTGCTACTGCCTATCGTTTGTTCAGTGACATTGTAGTGTGTTTGTAACCTTGGTGTGGGGGATGGGCGCATGTGGTTAGGTAACCTTTCTAGTGATTTACAAAATTATAAACTAGTTTGTTAAAAAGCTAGTATTCATAATGTTGCAACTCGCTTATGTTAATTAATATATTTTAAACCCTTTGGGGTGTTAATTTGGTTATAAGATAGGTTAAATTGAGGAAATACTTTTTTCAGATTAGTAAATTCACTTGATATTCTTTTTCCTGGCATTACACTTCCAGCTCTTATTTACTGATTTCTTTGTTTTGGGGAAAAAGGAATTACTTTTTCCAAAAGCGGGGCGAGGTCAGTGTGAAACTGCTGTGTCATTCAGTAGTGAAGGCAGTTCGTTTGTCAATGTAAAATCTTTTTTCTCTTAGTTTTAATTTTCGGTTTCTCCTTGATCGAACAAAAGGCTGAAAATAACACAAGGGGCCTTGAATTATATACTAGGACTACTCCTGTACTCGATGGTTTGTCAGCCAAGAAGGCCTTGTCTTCATTTTGTTGTTTAGAGATTGTTCATATCTGCAGCGGATCACATGGTTAAAGTCCACGGTTTGGATGTTGATTGTGTAGTTCGTTTTTTGCGACTTGTGCCGTTGTATATCCAACTTTTTGAGAGAAATTGTAAGATCGTGCTCCGTGTCATTGTGCTCAAAGATGGCGGCTGTGAAAGACAGAAATGCGGATATTCTGGTAAGAAGAGAGACTGCTGGGGGAGGCATTTGGCTCCAGATGGGTGCGCGTGACCTAGTAGAAGAACCAATCGTCTTCTTGGTATTTACCCCTAAAGCCCGCGTTTACGCCCGTTTTGACCAATCCCTGCAGTCGCCTTGCACTCGTTGACGTAATGAAATACGGCGAGGAGACGGGTGGCTTCACTCTTTGAGCAGTTTGCAACAAATTGTATCGCGGAACCGCTTACTTACAGCAGGCTTGTGATGCCAAAGATCCAAGAACACAAGTTTCTTGCATTTTTCTTGTGAAGCTTTGTAAATCGGTTGATACATCACATAGGTATCCAAACTCCTAGCACCTATGGGTGTGATTAATTTGACGGATAGTGGGAACAGCAAATAGAAACTCAGAGGGCGTGGACAGTCAGTGAACGTCAAACCAATAGGGTGAACGGTCCGTCTATATATTGAAGGGGTTTGCTCGCTCCGTCGCCATTTCAACGGAGCAGATCAAAGGATTTCGCTGTGGCGGGGAGACGGGAAACCTTGAACAGAGACGGATCCAGGTTGAGCCTAAATAGAAACAGAATCCGGATCCATCCTGATGGATATGGCTGTAAACCCGCTCCTTGACAGGTATCTACCGGTATAATTGACTCTCAGCTATCCATCAGGGGGAATATTGTGAATTTATTATTTTTTATTTCCCAATCATCGTTACTGGCAGCGTTTGTTTGCTGTTGAACCAGTGGAGGATATTCATGGACACTCATTGTACGGCTGCAGGGCCGTATTCCAGTGTTGAAGCAATAGAAGCGGTACTCATGCCAACGAAATGAACTGTTTTGTGTTAATAAGCTGCGACTGTTGTTCGTACTAAGCCGGCGCCATCTTCGGAGCGCCATCGGCCGCTCTGTGGCTTGGCAGTGGGGCTAGCACTGCTAGCATTAGCATTGAAGAGAGACGCCTGTGTTTTTGAGCGTTCTAATATAAGTAGTTGAAATAGGACTGAAGTAGGGATAATGGCCAGATGACACCCTATCTTTATATCTTGAATAATGTATTTTTGTAAGTTACGATAATGCTAAGAGACGAACAGGATACATTAACGTGAAGCTGTTGGCAGCAGGGGGGCATATCTGAAAAGGTGCTTGTTTCGCCTTGTTTATATTGTCGTCTTATACTCGGGTGATGTTTTGATATCGGGTATATCGGCAGTGTAGCGCAAGGGGTTACGCAGGGTGCCCATGTGTGCAGGGTGTTTCATTTGGTTGCCAGGTTACGTCGCTCAGTGTCACTCCAGCCAAGCTAAGTAGCGAGAAATTTCGTATGCTAAGTCTGCCCAAACACTTTGTCACTTGTAATCATAGAATTACGCATCTTTTGAGATTTATTAAAAATAATAACCATTTTTATTTCAACATTAACTTTTAAAAACTGTTCATCTACAAGTTATTAACCACCCCAAACTTTGTTTGTTGTTTATTTTATGTACATGATTACATTTCATTTTAAATAATAAAGTACCCTAAATGTCAACTGTGTTTTCAAAAGTTGTGTTATTCAAAAAATGTTTAAATGTACAATTTAGGTTCCTGAGCTTATTCTGACTGGCAAAGGTGAAAACACCTTTTTAAGAGCTGGTGCTTTATCTATGCACTAAATGGAAGTCTTATTTTGTTTGTAATGCTAATAATAATGAATTGTTGCACCAGTCCCCCAACAATCACTTTGAATTAAGAGATAATTAGACTATTTTGATATCACTCTGAGGCCCCATGTAGTAAACAAAGACGAGTATCATTATGAGGCATGCTTCACTGCCTACATTTGGATTTTACTTTATAGGCAGAAACGGGTTCTGCTGGGATATCTGAGGAGGTCAGACCAAAATGAGTTCAATGGAGGAAGAAGATGCCTGTGAGACCTAGATATCTAACTACCTGAAAGAAATCTTCCCAATTGTTCCATTACCAAATAGTAATGTACCAAATATTAGCTGTGTTCCTATTTATAAAGAAAGTTTAAGCAACAAAGTGTATGTTTTGAGGAAAGGTGTAGATAGCATAACTAATGGACATCAAACGCTCTATTTGTATCATGCCTGCCTGTTTCTGAAACTGCAGCAGTGTTTGGATAAACTTAGTTTCCATGTGACGTGGTGTTTCTCCTGGTATTAGCACAGTGAGCAGGTCACTGAATGTTTTTGCCCCCACTTTCAAACAGTCTTGATATTTGAATGTTATATGAAGTCACAACACTTGAGCCGTGCCCCTGTAAAAACACTGTTTCAGGGCAGACACGTTTTGAAGGTAAGAAACCAATGAGTCTGAATAATGCAGTGCTGCAGGTCCTGTGTTAGAATCACATCCTCTGGCTCACAGTGCTGCTTTTAAAATGTGAGGGATGGGGGCAGCTCAGCAGGATTATCAGCATATAGTTACATGTCAATAAGAAGTTCACTCATACTACTTAGGAATTATCCCCACTGTAGGAGAGTTTCCCACAAGGGGATAAGGACTGAGTGTCTGCTGCCGAGGAGGAACCAGTAATAGGTTCTGTCATCTGGAGAGTGCTGGGTGGGTGCTGCCTTGAAGGGGCATAGCAACCCTAATGGAGGGTTACTCAGTGACCTTTAGATTGAGTGAATGACAGCGCATGGCTCCTGAAAAGGATTAACTTGGTGCTTAAGGGGAAACAACATGTTGCCATTTGTGTACCTGAGTATTGATTGATGGAGTTTGTTTTAAACTGAGTTCAGAAAGATAGAAACAGTCAGTGATAAAGCTTGTTTGGTCAAGCTGATACTGAAATTATTAATTGAAGGCTATCCTCAAACAGTCTGAATACGTCACGTTTTGTCTTCATTTGAGTGATGCAATAAAAACACTAAGTTTATTTAATAACAGGGGGAACATGTAAAGGTGTGTAATAATACGGCAGGAGGGTTTGTTTGGTTTTCATCCATCATACATGTGTTACATGCTGCTCTTGAATCATGCCAACAACTGAAGCCTAATGGTTAACTGGTCTCCTAACTGCTCTCTGCAGCACCCATGTTGGGGTCGAGGTCGGCCTAATGGGGGTCACTTCAGTGGAGCAGAGCTCTGGCATGGCTGGAAAGCGCATCCGAAAACCCTCACTTCTCTATGAGGGCTTCGAGAGTCCTGGGATGCCCCCCCACAACCAGATGTCCCATTTTGGACCCCCCCAGCCCCCTGTGAAAGACCCCAACAGACAGGGACGGATGACAAACCAACTTCAGTTCCTGCAGAAAGTCCTGCTCAAGTCCTTGTGGCGGCACCACTTTGCCTGGCCTTTCCATGAACCTGTGGATGCAGCCAAGCTCAATTTGCCTGTGAGTGGATCTAGAAAAAAAGAGAACGTCTCCTTCAGTCCAGAGGCAGCCCTGCCTACCTCCATAACTTAGGAATGAGTTTATCCTGTCCTGAAAGTTTCTCTCTCTATCCAGGACTACCATAAGATCATCAAATCTCCTATGGACATGGGCACCATAAAGAAGAGACTGGAAAACAATTACTACCGCAGCGCCAGCGAGTGCATGCAGGACTTCAACACCATGTTCACAAACTGCTACATTTACAACAAGGTAGGTGTGTTAGCGTTGTGGAACAAAAAGATGTACCTTTAACATCCTGGTTAGTGAATACCACCTGCTTCAGACTCAGCTAATGCGCCTCCACAAAACCAGCGTCAAACAACCAAACATGACTCGCTCCCCCGTAGCATCAGTGATGTGTACCGTGTAATTAGATGCACAGCACATTTTAAACAAGTTTAACTGTAGCAACACTTAAAGAAGACCTAAAAGTGGAGTTTTCAACTTAAAAAACCCTTTAAAACCTGTTTGGTCCTTTGCAGCCCACAGATGACATCGTACTAATGGCGCAGTCACTGGAGAAGGCATTCCTGCAAAAAGTGGCCCAGATGCCTCAGGAGGAGGAAGAGTTTGCTCCCCCCCCTCCACGAAGCAAACCTGGCAAAGCTGGAAGGAAAGGCAGAGGTAAGAGATGATATCAAGAAATGATTGTAGTTTGTAAAAATCTAATCTTGGACAAGCACAGCTCCATCAGAAGCCTTGATTCTAAAGTCCTTATCCTCTCCTTCAGTTTCTGGAGGAGTGACGACAGCTCATCAGGTCCCAGCGGTCTCACAGTCGGCCTACTCACCTCCCACCCCAGAGACCCCAGACTCCATCCTCTCCACCCCTCCACAGACACTTCTGACCAAGAGCCTGCCTCCATCCCTTCCACTGGATCACAGCATCCCTCATATTACAGCGGTGCCTCCCACACAGCCCACCACTAAGGTACTGAAGGTGTTCAATGTTTAAGACTTTAAAAGTTTTAGACTTTAGTTTAAAGAGACCATAAACTCAAACTTTGTCATCTTTCTTAGAAAAAAGGTGTGAAAAGGAAAGCAGACACAACAACCCCAACCACCATAGCCATGCCCATCATGAGCACCATGGGTGTCAGCCTGGGGATGGGTGGAGGGCTTGACTCCCCACTCACCCTCTCTTCTCTTGGGATGGACCACAGCTCAAGCCTGGGGATGAGCCAAGGCCTCAGTCTCAACCAGAGCATGGGGATGGGGATGAACATGGGCGTGGGCATGGGAATGGGCTGTGGGCCAGTTATGATGGCACCCAAATCCACTGCAGGGACCAGGAGAGGAGTCAGTGGACGACCCATTAAGCCTCCTAAGAAGGATTTACCAGACTCCTTGGTTCCTCCACCAGTGCGCCGCAGCAAGCTGAGCCCCCAGCTGCGCTACTGCAATGGAGTCCTAAAGGATTTGCTGTCCAAAAAGCATGCTGCGTATGCCTGGCCCTTCTACAAGCCCGTTGATGCCTCCACGCTCGGTCTTCATGACTACCATGACATCATCAAGCAGCCCATGGACCTCAGCACCATTAAGGTATTTATCTAACACAGGTGGCACCAGAGAACAGAAAAGACTAAAGCTAACAGTATCTCTGTTTTGATTCTCTGCATGCTGTAAATAAATCCTCTCATCACTTCATTTCAGCGGAAGATGGACAGCAGAGAGTATCGAGACTCCCAGCAGTTCTCTGCTGACGTCAGACTGATGTTCTCCAACTGCTACAAGTACAACCCTCCAGATCATGACGTGGTGTCCATGGCCAGAAAGCTGCAGGTGAATGTTCTGACAGGGCTGGATAAAAAAGATGAATCGCTCTGAAGTTTCTATTCATGGACTGAATTTGGATTGTTGTGGATTTCAAACTGTTTTCTTTAAAATCCCGTCAGGATGTGTTTGAGTTCTGCTTTGCCAAGATGCCTGATGAGCCTCCAGCTCCCCCGAGCTCCTCCTCCTCCTCCTCCTCATCTTCGTCATCATCAGAGAGTGAGCTCAGCAGTGAAAGCGAGGAGAGCGAAAGCAGCCCCAGCTCTGACTCTGAGGAGGAGAGAGCGAACCGGCTGGCTGAGCTGCAGGAACAGGTTTGTGTTCCAGTGAAGCTTCATACACGTCGAGTATGAGTCTCTGCATCAGTGGTGTCTGAGGTGTTTCTGACTCCTCTCTCCTTCCTTCAGCTTAAAGCTGTTCACGAGCAGCTCACGGCGCTGTCCCAGGGACCCATTGTCAAACCCAAGAAGAAGAAAGAGAAGAAGGACAAGAAGAAGAAGAAAAAGGTTGAAAAAGAAAAGCACAGAAGGGTAGAGGAAGAACTGCCTCCTATTAAACCTGCAAAAGTCCCAAAGGTCGCCAAAACCCCTAAAACTAAGACCAACCGTGCACCAGCCTGTCCTGTTATGCCAATTAAGAAAGCACCGAGCAAGAAAAACAACAAGAGCAAGTAAGTTCTGACGCACACTCACACACACAGTCAAGAAACTCAGGTCTGTTTGAGTGACTAAACCCTCTGTTCTCTCCAACACCAGATCCAAAAAGACCGCCATGACGTTCAGCATGCCTCAGCCGGCCCTGGAGCCCATCGTTGGTCACTTTGACTCAGATGAAGAGGAGGAGACGGCGCCGATGTCGTACGATGAGAAACGCCAGCTCAGTCTGGACATCAACAAGCTGCCCGGTGAGAAGCTGGGCCGTGTCGTTTACATCATCCAGTCCCGCGAGCCCTCGCTCCGAGACACCAACCCAGAGGAGATCGAGATCGACTTTGAGACTCTGAAGCCCTCAACTCTGAGGGAGCTGGAGAGATACGTCATGACGTGTCTGCGCAAGAAGCCTCGGAAGCCCTACGGTTGGTTGAGAATTGTTGCATCTTCTCTGAGTCAGTTTAAAAACAGTTATCAAAACAATGAGTCTAAAGTTAATGTTCCGTCTTTTTGATTTGGCAGCGGCGAGTAAAAACATTGCTGGGAAGTCCAGAGAAGAGCTTGCTCTGGAGAAACAGCAGGAGCTGGAGAGAAGGCTGATGGACGTCAGCGGACAGCTCAACTCTGGGAAGAAGCCTCCAAAAAATAAACGTAAGTCCTCCTGTGACGACATCTTTGGGTGTCTGTCACCTGAAAAAAGTGCTCTTCTGTTCTTTTAAAAGTTGCACCACATGATTTTAATTGTCTGGTTTTGTTTCTCCAGCAGAGAAACCTGCGACGGAGCAGCACACTCAGCCATCACGTCTCAGTGCCAGTAGCTCCTCCTCAGACTCTTCCTCCTCATCCTCCTCGTCCTCGTCTTCAGACACAAGTGACTCAGACTCTGGCTGAGTGGGTTTTCTGTATAAAGGGGTCATGCGAGGAGCCCAGAGCATTTTGCTTCAAGCGGATTGAACTGCGGCAGAGCCCGCCACGATTGAGCCGCTGGACGGATCAGACGAGAGAAACGCTGAGCGGGACCGGTCCGACTCGAGGTTCAAAAAGACGAAGAGAGAGATGGGGCTTCTCCTGCACTGGTTTCATCCATGGAGTCCCGTCCTGGACACAGAACAGCTGGCGATGAATGGATGGATGGAAAGTGGAGAGGTCGTCATGAAGTCCTACTGTTCTCTGAAGAGGGGGCCTTTGTTGGGCAGGGCGGGAGATGCTCCATCTCCTGCTGAAAAAGAAGAGAGGTGCATGCGTTGGGAGGGATAAGGGTGCTAGAGCCAGAATCTGTCTTTTTTCTGGAGATTATTTCCCTTCTTTCCATGCTCCCTGACTTTATGCTGTATAGTTAAGGTGTACAGTTATAAAAATATGAACATTTCTTTTATAAAGAAGCATTTTATGGAGCTAATTTATTCCCTCATTCTGGGATAGACTGGTGTGGGCAACCTGGTGTTTTAGTTTTTGTTGAGTTTTTTGCTTGAGTGCTAGACGGTCGAGGGGAAACACACGTGTGTATGTTGAGCTTGTGCGTGTGTGTGTGTGTGTGTGTATGAGTGTGTCACGTTTGCATGCACATGTGTGAGTGCAGGATCCAGCACCACAAGTGTGGCCTTGTTAAGTTCCTCTAAAGTTTTGACGCAGGCGTTGAAGAAGCGGTCTGCACGCAGAAGCACCTTGGTTCATAGAAAACAGAAAGCACGACGAACATCTGCACACTCACATCACTTCTTTACTGCATCGCTGTGTACTCATGTTCTTCTTTTGAAGGGTTGGCCACTTGTACAGAGACGTGACGTAGTTACATGATAGTTGATACATAAATATTTCTGTCCCCATTTGTGCTGTCTTCTTCTTCTTCTTCAGTTTTTTTTAATTGGTTTCTCTGTAAACGTTGCGTTTTCTCTTCTTGTGACCAATCTGCTAATAAATCGTGAGGACTTGTTCTGTCTGCTCACCTGTGCCCAAGTTACTTCTTTGTTCTTTTCATTTCTTTTGGTCTTTTCATTAAGGTCATGAAACATCAGGTTAGACTGAAGGACTTAAAGCTGTTTTCATTCATCCAGGTGAAGCATTTTGAGCCATCACTTCTTTAACACCACACAGGATTCAGAGCATCATCAGAGTCATTCAGCCTTTAATATCTCTGGCAGCTGAGAGTTTGATCTGCTCTGTGAGTCGTGGTGGGGGTTAGTTTACTCATTCAACCTGAAGTTTGTTGGGTTTTATTTTCTTGTTTTTCAGAGAAGCGATGTGTCTGGTGTAAACTTGAAGGAGTTTTCTGTTTTTAGGATCCAGCAGCATCTTTTACCATCAAACTAACAGCTGGTTTTATGTCTAGTGATAAAAAAACACTGTTCATTTGGTGAAACTACTAAAGGGTTTGTGATCTAGCTGAGATGTGTGTGTGTGTTATTTCATTGACTTGAGATTGAACTGATGTGCGCAGGAGCTGATTATTTATTCAGTGAACTAACTGAATAGGTAAACCTTTTTCTGGGTGAGTTAAAGTAAAGAAGAGCTTTCAGTGGACTCTGTTGGATGACATATGCACAGACCAACTGTCAGGATTGTAGAAGTGTACAGATATTACAGTCTCGGTCTTTGGAGCATGTTTTTATTTGTTTTCCTTACATCACTTTAAGATGGGGGTCTATCTGTCAGCCACTGTTCTAAAGGAAATACTCCAGACATGTCAGTCTGATTTTCTGAAGTTTTCAAAGGTCTGAAGCCTCTGTACTCGACTCCATCACTTCACCTGAATTTCTGTACATAAATAAACAGACATGTTCATCTTTTCTCTGACTGATACGATGCTTTGTGACGGATCATATCTTCTCTCAGATGAGTTTAATACAAGAAAGGAATGGGTTTATTACCTTTATGCCTGGAACCCCTGTCTTCTAGAGCCATGCAAGCACATGTGAAACATCTCCACCACTTTGTTAGAAGTACATTTTAGTTCCTGTAGAGTTCAAAATACACAAAAATCGGCCTAAACTCCTACTCCTGTTGTTAAAGACAAATCTGACCCGTCTGCATGATAGGCTTGAGTTCAGATGGTCAAGTTTGTTACGGCAGCTTAAAATCAAAAAGCTTAAAATCAGTATTTTCCAATTTAGCTGACATCTCGAAATGAAACATTTGGGAAACACAAACAACATTCAGTGCAGGCTGATATCCTGAGCTATTAGGAGAGAAGAGTTTAAAAAAGCCCAGACCAGTTTCTCTTGATCTATATTCAACATCTCTATTGTTTGTAGGTTTAAAATCTCCAGTGACTGCAAACTGGAAACTTTCTCCTTTCCTCTCCTGTTTATCCTGACAGCTTCCAAACTCCTGACAGGGCCATATTTAATGGAACAGTTTAGGAGTATAAATTAAAAACAATATAAACAAAATTCATGTGTTATATAATGTTCACAGCGTGGAAACAACCCCCCTGATTTATTCTTATACCCATAAGTAATATTTATAACTGTCTTATATGTAATATGATGAGATGTGTTAACACTGCTGGAAGTTAACTGGCCTTATAGGTGTGTAAATAAGGGGACTGTAAGCACAGAGTGTGAATAAGCGTCTACATGTGCTCATCTTTCAATACTGTGTGACCTATGACTGATGGATGAACAGACAAAAAACTCAGTCTTATACAACTTTAAAACATTTAGATATTTTATTCTTTCTCCTATTCCAACAGACAGTCTTCTTCTTACAAAAATCCTCTTTAAGGGTTAAAACAGTAAAAAAAAAAAAAAAAAAAAAAAGAGTTACTAAGCAACAGCATCACTACTTGGCAAAGACAATAGAGCTCAGCTGAATAGTTGAAACAGTGAGTCCTCTCATGTTCTGCTGGAAAATCAGTCACAGCGTTTTTAGCTCACAGTAACCCATGACTAAATGGACGAAGAATCATTACAGCCATTAAAATGAAACAAGAGTATATATATATATATATATATATATATATATATATATATATATATATATATATATATATATATATATATATATATATAAAGAAATGATAAATTAAAAATAATTAGTAATGATACATAAAATTGTTATTTTGGTAGAAAACACAAACGAGTAGGCTGTTTATCCTTCAAATAAAAATAAAGGGAATACATATATATTCTTTACAGGATGTAGGCTACTTTAATAGTTTATTTATGTGAATTTAGGAGAGAAAAATACAAGTCAGCTCGGTGTTGTTAACGGAACTATACAAATACATCACTGTAAGCTCTATACTGGCGAAAAAACCAACCAAACAGCGGCTTGTTTTTGTTAAATGTAATAAAATAATAAATTATTTATAGCATCCATCTGTTTTATTTACGGTTAGACATTTCCAAATGGTTTAAGAATGTTTGTAGTTTGTAGTTTCAGATCACGGCACATGTCTGCCCTCCTGTGGCCACAGTCAGCAACTGTCTTACACGTTTCATCCATTAGACAGGTGAAGACTGGGATGCTTCTGCTGGTCTCTACTGAATTAAATGGTGTTTATACAGTTGTGACATAGAAGTCCTTAACTCCGTTAAGTTTTGTTACGGTGGTCGGCAGATTTCAGACGACTTGCAATTTAGAAACGGAAAGAGCACAACCACACCGACAGAAAACACAAAGACAAAAGTCACCACACGACGGAAATACAGCCACAACGGAAGTTACGAGTGGTCAACACTAGCTGTTTTCTAACGGACGGTTATCCCAACCGATATACGAGCACAGAAAAGTTGTTAAAGTAAGTAAAAAAAAAAAAAAAAAAAAAAAAAAAAAAAAAAAATTTTTCCCCGTGCTTAAGTACAGCACATGGACTCTTAAAAAACCTAACCTAAGCTAACCTAGCCGAATCTAACCTAACTAGACATGTGTATATACAATTTATGCACAAACAAACACACCTACATTCCAATGAAATCAGACATTTTTATAAAAAATTTCACCCGTCAGTTATACCTACCTACGCTGTTCTTAAGGTCTGTATTGCTCTATCAAAATCTGCTTATAACAGGACTTGAATATTTGGGTTATTGCACATTTTATGTCCCATTGCATTTCATGCATTACATACATTAAAAGAGGAGAACAAAAATAAAGTTTTCATTGATTACACAGTATTACATTGTACTGGAACATGCAATTTATATTCAAACTGAATATTCATTAAAACCTGGAGGACTTTTTCACATTCGAAAAGTAATGAACCGTTTAAACTCTAAATATACATTCAGTCATCCAGCAGAGGGCGCTCTCAGCACAGCTTCACCATTTCATGAACTCCTAACCTCAGTTAAAATAAAGACGTCACGTAGCTTCTCTCTCATTTGGACAAACGCAAGGGGGTCGGTTGGGGATGGTATTAAATCAAATAAATATTTTGTATAAATTATTCTTTAAAAGTTTTATTGCTTTCATTTTCAGTGTACTAAATTGATTAAATGTTTTACTTAAATTCCCTGCAAAAAAAAGCAATAAAGGAATTTTTTCCAGAAAGTTTGCATTTATGAACATAAATTTTTTGCCAAAATGAAAGAGAAAATTTCTAAGCCAAGAAAGGGTGTTTTCCCACTGTTTGTTACTTTGAAAGCGCCCAAACTGCACATTTTTCCACAGTAAAACTTCTTCATCAGGTCACGTAGCTTTCCCGTGGCTCTTACATCCATCCGACGAAAGGGTGGCGACGAAAGTTTGACGCAGCTTCTCCGACGTCACTGGTCACGGAGTTAGTTCCTTCTCGGCAATGTACAAAAGGAGCTGCTAAAACTTTGACCTTATGCTCCAAATTTATAATATTTTGGAAATTCCTGTTAAGAAAAATAATGTTAATTTTTATCCCCTACCTGTTAGTTACTATTACTTTTGTTATTGTAAATGATTTATCTACCTGGACTAATAATCCTTTTGCTTTTACATTTTCATTTTTTTTTTTCAAACCCCTTGGCGCCCAGTCTGTATATCTGTCCTATAATTGTTTGCTATTTTTTGTATCGTGTATATTTCTCTAATAAAGCTTTTAAATAAGTTCCCCGCAATACAGGCGACGAGCCACATGATTGGCTGCTCAGTGAGCAAAAAAATATCAGTTATCACAGTTATATGTGAGCTCGGTGTGGCTTGGAATGGCACAATCCACCTATAATAATAATAATAATAATAATAATAATAATAATAATAATAATAATAATAATAATAATAATAAAATATTTTATATATTTTAACGAAAGACAACTGACGTTTCAATGTGAATTTTCTCATTATTGTGAGGCAGAATTCATGACGATATTTCTTAATGATATGTTATTACAGTAGTAACTCTTCTATAAGCAATATTCCTTTTAGTCATTTTTCTTTTTGATTTTTAGCTTAACATAATCAAAAAAACGCAACCACAGTGATTGATGAAATCCGTCTGGGAACCTTTGATCCGGTGAGTTCTTCATCCAGCGGAAGGCACAGCAGATGTGATCTCACAGTGCCATCTAGTGGATCACTTGGGAATTGCAACAACAAAGAGGGCAAAATGGCGGCTACCGTGAGGCTAATATCAAGGTTGACTCTGGTCACTGGTATGTCTGTTCTCTCTCAGCTAAATTGTTTAACGTACAGGGAGAAGTTCACAATTTTTACTCGGTTTCTGCCTCTCTTTTCAAAATGTTTTATGTAAAGTGGTGCGTTTGTGAGTAGACTTTGTCCAGGATACAAATCAAACAGATGTCTTAGCTTTTAACATGCAAAGTGTTCTCTTTAGGAAACTGTGAAAATGAGACAGAAAATGTGGCCTAAATTCTACATGTGGCGTTGAAGTTACAGTTCCTTTCTAACTGCAGATGATTTACTGACTGTAGAATAAAGGTGAAACAGATTCCAGTTATAATGCTGTCTGTGAGACCTGAGGCAATGTTTTCAATAAGGTCTGTCATAAAGGTTCTGGGTTATATTTCTTATCAGTGAAATTATCGTAAAGTGAAGTGAGTGAAGTGAGTGTCCCAGAGTCAGTCTTTGAAAGACTTTTCCTGTCTGTGAAGAAACAGTGAACAACTTTTAAATTTTTAATACATCTTGTTTTTTTGTGTAACGTTTCTTGTTCATGAGTTATTAGACGTTAAACACGTGGGTTTACGTCTTGTTTAACAATGATTGACAGCTGCTGGTCTTCTGTCGTTTTTTCAGGAATAGTAAAATACATCAGGAAGGAGAGTTAAGAAGAGTTTAGACTATCAAAAGAATAAAGCTAATTGTTATGGATTAACTGGAGACCAGTTCAGGGTGTACCTGCCTCTCGCCCTGAGACAGCTGGGGGAGGCTCCAGATACCTGTGACCCTGAACAGGGTGAGCAGTATAGAAGATGAATGAATGAATGATAAGGTCTATTCTCTCCTCCTGCTTTCTGATGTTGAACAGTGGAAACCAGTTGTTTATAAAGCCTTGAACTATCAGATCCTCATCATGTCAGTCTGCCTGGTCTTGTGTGGTCGCTCTCTTCTCTCAGGTCTCCAGAGAGAGACTTGTTACACACACACAGTCTGCCCTCTGGAGTGCTGTCACTGTGTGGCTCTGGAGACTTTATATTGTTCTCTCTCCACCCAGGAGGAGGCAGTGGGATTGGACGAGCAGTGTGTCAGCGCTTTGCCTCTGAAGGCGCCTCTGTGGTGGTCGCTGATGTCAACAAAGAGTCTGCCAATGAGACCCTGGTGAGCCTGCAGAATGAGCTCAGAGGACAGGCTCACATGGCAGCTGTGGTGGATGTGTCATCGAAGGAGAGTGTGAGGAATCTGGTCACAAGTATACAGGTGTGTGTTAGTGAGAGAAAAAAGCATCCTGACACATCATGTGTCTGTTTCACTCACAGTCAGCGACAGATTTGGTGAAAGAGGCATCCTGTCATCTCTTGATTGCTCTGTTCCTCTGCAGACTCATTACTTTCAGCCTCCCTCAGTGTGTGTGAACGCAGCGGGCATCACGCAGGACGACTTCCTGCTCAACATGGAGGAGGAACATTTCGACAGAGTCATCGGGGTCAACCTGAAGGTACAAGCCTTCACATTTAGAGTGAAACGTCGTGTAAGCAGGATCTCATAGAGCAGATCCTCATTCTTCAGTCTGTTTATCTTAATGTTGGATGAAACACTGTCATGTAGATCAGCAACATAAAACTCTCTGAGTGAAGTGATTTCTTGACTCATGTCTTCTCCAGGGCTCCTTCTTGGTCACTCAGGCTGTTGCTCAGGCTCTGGTGGCTTGTGGAGCACCCAAAGGATCCATCGTCACTGTGGGGAGCATTGTGGGAAAGGTGAGATACTTGCAGGCGAGCTGTTTCTGTTTCACAGTTCTGATCCTCAGCTGAACTTCATTAACAGGATTGTTTTGCTAAACCTTTCTAATTATTATTTTTTCTAAACATAAGTTACAAAAACAATCTGGAAGAAATAAAAAAAAGAATCTGTTGATTTTAAAAACATCATGAACTTGAAGCTGGATTTAGAGCCACAGAGTTAAGTTCCTTTGAAACGAGGTTTCCCTTTTCCTTCCCCTGTGTCTGTGTGGTTTGTGTTTGAAGGTGGGGAACCTTGGACAGGCAAACTACGCTGCCTCTAAAGCCGGAGTGGAGGGTTTAACCAGGACAGCAGCCAAAGAGCTCAGCAGGTAAGAGGAGAGGAAACATTACACACACAGGACGTGAGGCGGTTTAAAGAGTGTTTTCTGTTCTCTGCTCCTCCAGGTTTGGGATTCGCTGTAACTGTGTTCTGCCTGGTTTCATTATTACCCCCATGACCGAGAAAGTTCCAGAGAAGGTTATAAGCAAGGTACAGCACACACACACTCACAGAGAGAGAGAGAGAGAGAGAGAGAGAGAGAGAGAGAGAGAGAGAGAGAGAGAGAGAGAGAGAGAGAGAGAGAGAGAGAGAGAACAGATCCATCAAATCTTCAGGTACTGGGGTTTACAAATTCACATTATGTCCTTAGTAAGATGTTGAACTTTTAACCCTTTCTTTCTTCTGCATCATTTAAACTTTATAGTTTTAATAACATTTGGTCCGTTTAAATTAAAATCAAGATAAGAACTCCATCCCAGAGTCAGTCTTACACCTTCTGATCAGCTCATCACTCAAACCATCTTTATTTTGAAGCACCTTTAAAGAACATTCAGATTGTTTTTGGTAGTAAGTTTAAGAGGAAGTACAATGTTTTCTAACCTGTGGAGAATCTTCAGTATTTAAATGAACCAGGTAAAAATACAATATTTATTTATTCTTATTAAAAATAAAAAAGACATCCACACAGAGTAACCAGTACAGTCAGGGAGAGACAGTGGTAACAGTTTATAGTTGAACACTTTGACTGTAGCCAGCAGATGGTGGATCTTGATGACCCCTCTCTGTGTTTCAGATGAAGTCTCTGGTGCCTCTGGGTAGAATGGGTGAGCCTGCAGGTCAGTGAAGACTCCTGTTTCACATCGTTTCAATTTAGACTCACTGCAGGTGTTTGTAGTCTCTCAGCTCTGAACCCAAAACTTTCATCGTCCAGATTTCCTTTTGAATCTTTCAAACAGCCGTACCAACTAAACATTTCACCATCAAACACAAATACTACAAATTAAAAACCCCCTGCATTGATATAAAGCAGAGATGTGATGATACCGGTGTTTCTTTTCTGACATGTTCAGCTTCCAGTGAATCACTCCTTTTTTTTCTTGCTCTTGCAGAGGTGGCCGATGTCTGTGCCTTTCTAGCTTCAGATGACTCTCGATACATCACAGGACTCAGTGTTGAAGTCACGGGTGAGGTTTGCTTTAACTCTCTGACGGGGGCTCTGAAAAAATATCATCAGTTTCATTTTTGTTATCAGAAAATTCAAAATCACATGTTAAAGGAGAATTTTTAACAGCCATCTTTTATCTTCACCAGGCGGACTTTTCATGGGCTGAATCATGTGACACTGGAGACCAATCACAAGCAGTGTCCTTCATTGTTAATTAAGTTTAAATATTTTCTGTCTATTATTATAATTATTCTTGACTGGTGCTGTTAAAATCTCTTAAGATCTGAATGTATACATGTACTATACAGTGTAAAATCAACTTTTTACCAATAAAAGTTTTTATTTCTGTATCAAAATGCCTGAATTTGATTCAAAGGAAGTTTAAAAAACTGAAGAGGGTAAGAAACCGGATTCTGTGGGGGCCTATGTCACTTAGCTGTAAGGCTCATGATCCTGACCGTTTTTAAAATCAGCTCAGAGGTGAAAAGTGCTCTAACTATTTCTCTATCTTCCTCCAGGCTCTGCTTGAGATTCTAAAAGAGTTGCAGGTCAGTAGATGTCGAGAGACTGATTATAAACTGTATAATTTGATTTAATCTCGCTGATTTTCCAATCACAGAGTTAGACTTTAATACTCCACATTTTCAAGCTGAAGGAAGCAAACCATCAAAATCTGAGGGTAAGAGCAATTACAAGAAGCATATCAGCAAAATAGGCAACAGCCAAGAAGACAAGGAGTTAATGTGCAAACATTCAGCCAATCAGAATCCAGTCACGGTTATGTAATAAGATGCACTGAGTAGTTGGTGATGTACTCTTAAAGCTCCTGTGTGGAAATATTAGTGTTGATTTTGGTGCCCTCGTGTGGACAACATGGTACATCTTTGTTCTTGTACATTTGTAAGAAGTCTTTTCCCACAAAAATCTCACCCTACTCCATTCTAACACTCAACTGGCCAGCCTGCTTTTTTTGCAGGATGTACAACCCCAATTTCAATGAAGTTGGGATGTTGTGTAAAACATAAATAAAAACAGAATACAATGATTCTCAAATCCTGTTTAACTCTAATCAGTTGAAAACACTTCAAAGACAAGATATTTAATGTTCAAACTGATAAACTTTATTATTTTGTTTCTAATATTCCCTCATTTTGAATTTGATGGCTGCAACACATTCCTAAAAAGCTGGTCAGGTTCATGTTTCCACTGTGTTCTATCACCTTTCCTTTTAACAACACTCAATAAGTGTTTGTGAACTGAGGACACTAATTGTTGAAGCTTTGGAGGTGGAATTCTTTAACATTCTTGATTGATGAACAACTTCAGTTGTTCAACAGTCCGGAGTCTCTGTTGTTGTATTTTGAGCTTCATAATGCTCCATACATTTTCAATGGGAGACAGGTCTGTTTACATTCAATGTTGGTTTTCAGCCTTGCTGCTTACGTGCAGAGATTTCTCCAGATTCTCTGAATCTTTTGATGATATTATGGACTGTAGATGATCAAATACATCAATTGCTTGCAGTTGTACATTGAGAAACATTGTTCTTAAACTGTTGGACTATTTGCTCACGCATTTGTTTACAAAGTGGTGAACCTCGCCCCATCCTTGCTTGTGAACGACTGAGCCTTTCAGGGATGCTTCTTTTATACCCAATCATGACACTCACCTGTTTCCAATGAACCTGTTCACCTGTGGAATGTTCCAAACAGGTGTTTTTGGAGCATTCCACAACTTCCCCAGTCTTTTGTTGACCCTGTCCCAACTTTTTAGGAACGAGTTGCAGCCATCAAATTCAAAATGAGTGAATATTTGCAAAAAACAATAAAGTTGATCAGTTTGAACAGTAAATATCTTGTCTTTGTAGTGTATTTATATATATGAAATATAGGTTTAACAGGATTTGTGGATCATTGGATTCTGTTTTTACTTAAGTTTTACACAACATCCCAACTTCATTGGTTTTGGGGTTGTCACTTTAACACCCCCACCCACCCACACTTCATCAGCAGGTTCAAAGAAATATTCTGTCTTTATATTTTGATTCTGGTTTTCTTTTGTTGATGCTAAAGATGTACCAGTTTTTATTTCAGTCTATTTGTAGGGGGGGTGCACCTTTCTAGGAACCAATGTGGCTGTTTGTGAGCACGAACACGACACAACAAGCTCCGTGGACAAACAGGCTACTGCATTACCTACTACACTCTCTTACATCTCGACACACTCTCTGTGTGTTTTGACCGTCTTTGTTGGTGTGTGGGTATGATGGGAGGAAAAAATGGAAAAAATACTGGAATGAGGATGTTATGGGATGGGTTTCCTGACTGGGCACTGATCACCTTCACATGCGCTTTCATTATGAGAATATATAAAACCAAGACGAAATGTAAGAATATAGGCAAAGTGATCAGAAAGTTTAATTTGCTGAAAATAAAATAAAAAAAAATATAAGAACATAATAATGTTGATATTTTTCATAATTTAAACGGTTTTGCTTTTATTTAATTTACCCAAATCAAACCAATCTCCATATTTGCTCCTTATTTAGTCATGACTCATCAGAACAGGAAAAAGACGCGAAAACATGTGAAGACATGATCCAGAATTTAAATTAACATCCCTCTGACACACACACATGTCGGAAAGTGTTACACACGTTCCCGTAAATTTCTTTAAAATGTGAGGGTTCAACAAGTGAACTCTGTGGGTGTTATCACCGATGTCGCAAGAAGTGTCACGTCACGAAGTTCTCAATTACGCTATAATATGACCGGAACAACTGCGTATTTGTCTCCAACATAAAAGCCGATATATTTCCACGCCATACAGAAAATATAACTTGATACATTACAATACTCCATTAACAACATTATAATAGACACCTTGACTATTTTTAAGCAGGTATGGCTGACAGTGGCTAGTGGACTTAGACAAGGGGGTTCATTATATAGAAAAAAAAAAAAAAAAAAAAACCAAACAACAACAACTACAACAACTGATATTTATACTTAAATAACATCACTTTGACAGATAGTAAACAATTCAAAGCTTTGTGAGAATTCAGTGAGTGGGCTAAGGTCAAATCCAGTGTAAACACCTTAACCCTTCCAAACCAAAGAAGAGGACACAAGACTGCTGAGTATGAGACCCGGGTCACTAATGAAGGAGTCAGAAAACCAAGTCCAGAGAGAGAACTGCATTAAATGTATCACATTAATAATGATTCTGTATTAATAGACAGTTAATAGTTTGGTAAAATGCTGTAGTTTGACTGGGAACATGAAATCTGATTTCCGCAAATCTTAATTTAAACTTCCTTTTATTATTTACTCTTCATATTGAGTAGGTATTTGGTCTTAACTTCAGTCTGAAATTAACTTAATCACCACCTACAAAGTTTAAAGAACACTAATTGTGTGCAGCTTCATGAGGTTGTATCAGGATTCATACATCTGCCATAACATTTTTCTGCATTATGGGTGAATTTACTTTTAATTTTTGGAAAGGCTGACTATGTTTGTCAAATTTATAATTTGAAGATACTATAATTTTGGACTTGGACTAGGACTTCACTTAAACGTTTTTATATATTCATCAACTTATCCGGTCTGCTTACTTAAATAGTTATTCTGCACTGGATTTCAGAACGTTTCCTTAGGGTTTAGAATCAAAAACCTCTTTTTCCTTGTTTTTTTTAAAAGCTTTTATTTTGAAACACTGAACAGGAAAACGTGCTGCTCCCTGTGGGGTGTTTCACTGAAGTTTGTTACTAGAACCGGCTTATAAAGAAGGAGAAGAGCGTAAGCGCCTCATTGGAAGAGTTGAGAAAGTTTTACTCTACATCGAGTCTTTCAAACTTTTCAGTCTCTGAATTTTCGTTTATTTCCGCCGCTGAAATGTCGACAACCGGAGGCTCCCCGGCCGGTGATAGGATGTACTCCAAGCTGATAGACGATGAAGGCGCATACGACGAGTTAACCCGCAGGCCAGATGTTGACCACAGCAGTAAGGATCTTTATCTAACCTCAGTTCAACGTTTAGTCTCCTGTCTGCGTCTCACTGCAGACTCATGGTTCAGTTTTATGTTTTTCATCCTTTTTTATTTCCCCCTTTTATTCACTACAACATAAACACTAACTGACAGCTTCATATGTAATCTGCACGTTTCTTCCCATTTGCAATAATAATAATAATAATAATAATAATAATAATAATAATAATAATAATAATAATTCAATTTTTTTGAAATTACATGGAAATCAAAAATTCCTTTATTGTTGCCAAACACCCAAAGAAGTCAGAGTATATATCCTGACTGCTCTCTGCTTTTTTTTTTTTTAAACGACTTATTTATTCTGTCCCTGGAACTGCTCAGACAAGTTTGACTTTAACACGTCTGAACAGAGCCGAGGGAATAAAGGCTGTGCTTAAAAAAATATAAAACATCAGTGAGCATTTAAACCTAGTAGAGAAAACATGCTGCAATTACACTCAGCTACATTGAACTCAGTTACTGTTATTCTTTCTCTTAAAGCAGTGAGGATTTGGTTATTTTAGATCATTTGCATTCGGTTAAAATAAATTCTGACATTTTGACTCAAATTAAAATAATAAAAAATAACAAAATACCAACAAGATTTTCTGCCATCAAGCCTCAAAAAAAGCATTTCCCTACTTTATTCAAATTACCATAATCTGTAACAATGACAATATTTCTTTTTTATGACTATCTATCTATCTATCTATCTATCTATCTATCTATCTATCTATCTATCTATCTATCTATCTATCTATCTATCTATCTATCTATCTATCTATCATCTATCTATCATCTATCTTTATTTATTTATTTATTTATTTATTTATTTATTTATTTATTTATTTATTTATTTATATCTCCATTCACTTGACATCCAATCATAATTATCTTGCTAAAATTGCAAAGTGTTCTCTTCATAAAATGAAACCAGCTTGTTTCCTTGATTATCTACTTTTGTTGTCAATGCTGTGATTCAAAGCTGAAACATCAAGAAGATTGATGAGTTTTAGCCAACACTTGCAGGAAAAAAATGTTTAAAATTTAGTTTAATGTGAAGTAATGTTCTTTGTTTGGCAGCTTGATGAATTTTTAAACTGTATTATCTGCATTTAAAAAAGAAAACATTGTTTTTTGTGGGGTGTAAACAGTGTGGACCAAGAATAGAGTCCTGTGGTACCCCACTTCTGATTGGAGGAGGACCTCTGTGTTTCTTGCCTTTTTGACGTTATATCTACATGAGTGAAAATGTGTCATGTCTCTATGGTTACACACTCTCACTGTAACACTAACGATCATAAGGCTCAAGCTTTGACCATCACTTTGCCATTTGAAGAAAATTTGGCATATCAATCTAAACTGAAAATATCTCCTCTCCAGTTCCAGCATACCCAGGCCCACAATTAAGAATGATGTCAATGAGACCGAGTGGCCCCGGGCCCTACCGCTTCGCCACTATTTGCCTCGCCACGGTGTGTGCTGTCCTGCTGATCTCCATCATAGCTATAACTGCACACTGTGAGTACACAAGCTGTCATGACTGATTAATCTATTGATCAATCGAGTAGCTGTTTGGTCCATAAAATGTCAACATTTCTCTGAGTCCCAGGTGACATCATCAAATGTTTTGTTTTAGCCACAAATCAAAGATATTCAGGAGCAAAGAAAGCAGAAAATATTCACACTAATGACGCTGAAATCACAGAATCTGGATTTCTTTCTCTTAAGTAGCTACTTAAACAGATTAATCAGTTGTCAAAGTAGTTGACAATTAATTTAGTATTGGATCAATAATTGATTAATGTATTTAATGTTGCAGCTCTAGTTATCAGTGCAGAAATGTTACAAACTTAGAAAAAAAGTAGAAGAAAAAAGTCTGCACACCAGAAGCTGATTCAATGCAAATGTAATGGGAAACATCACCACACGTACAGCGGCTGGTATGTTGACTTTTGACACAGGAAAGATGTAATAAAAAAAACATCAAATCTAAATCATTTGGAGGAACTAAATCTCTTCAAAGTCATTAAATTTGAATGCTGAGAGCTGAAATCAGCTGTTTTCTTCCTCTTGTACTATAAGCAAATTAATGTCTTCCTTGTTGATAATATTATGGCTCGAAAGGAAACTTTTTGCTGTAATACAAAAGAGGATATTGCGTAACACAGTATGAGTGATGCCTGTCATCACTACGTGTGGTTAAAAATGATGCAAACACAGCAAATTCACAACTGCAGAGTTAGCAGGTTGAGGTGAAAAAGAGGATCCACTTATTTGCTTAAATCAGGCATGTTTGTCTGTTGGATGTTGGAGCATTGTGTGAATGTTGTGTGTGTGTGTGTGTGTACAGTTTGCATAGGATTATGTTGAAGATTTGAGTGTGTATTTTCTTAAAATCAGTGGTCGATTGTTTTATTTGTCCCACAGATAAGAACAAACCTCAGGGTGGTGGTGAGGGCACCGTGGAGGCACAGAAGAGCACTCAATCTGCCAACGTCTCAGCCCTGACCGCCTCTATCAGCAAACTGCAGCAGGAGAAAGATCAGCTGCAGAAAGAGAAGGACGAGCTGCTGGCCAAACTGGCTGCTAAGATGATCACTAAAGGTGCTGAAGGAAACTCATATATCAGCGTCCGCCAGATGCTGTAGTTACTGTGTGATATTTCCTCATTGTCCTGGTTGCTGGTTATAGCGCTCTCTTTTTGTTCGTCATCAGCTCCTGAAGTGGTCAAACCTACTGTCAAAGCCACATCGGCTCCCATCATCTGCCCCCCGGACTGGCAGCTCTTCAACAGCAGCTGTTACTTCATCTCCAGAAACACAATGAGCTGGCCAGGGGCCAAGTCCTACTGTGAGAGTAAGGGAGGTTATCTGGCCATCATCCACACAGCAGAGGAGCAGGTAGAGTTTGAAAGTCTCTGTAACCACAGTAACTGTCTAAAAGCAGCCTCATAACTTTGTCAAAGAAATCCTCACAGTCATGAAATCTATCACACAAATACTGGTACAGCTGAATCGTTGGGACTTTTTTCAGCACTGGATTCATACAAACTTGTGTGTCTTTGTCACTTGTGTTGGGTTCAGCCCCCCTGCATGACGCAGTGTGCAGTCTCTGAAACAAGTCGTCACCTATCATCATCATCATCATCATCATCATCATCATCAATGTGTACTTCAGTTAAACAGAATGTTATACAAACATGTGAAGAGTTTTTACCTGCAAAATGCCAACATACTTAGTTCATCATCTCTCCTGGAGTAGCATCCGTTCATCTGTTCCAGCTGAGTCTCAGTTTCACTGTAAACAGGTCTCTGCCTTACTACACCAGTACAAGCCCGAAGAAGAACCTGTGTTTTGTGATTCTGTTTCATGTAATTTAGATTTCTAAGATATAAAAAGTTAAATTCACACTCTTTTTTGTGTTTTTTTCCTCTCAGACCTTTCTGTGGGATCTTCTACCCAGAGGTCACTGGAACGCCTACTGGTT
The DNA here is from genome assembly GCA_030710495.1 of Labroides dimidiatus. Taxonomy (NCBI): domain Eukaryota; kingdom Metazoa; phylum Chordata; class Actinopteri; order Labriformes; family Labridae; genus Labroides; species Labroides dimidiatus. Next base: position 3,109,600 of record CM061155.1, read on the forward strand.
TGGAATCACTGACGGGGACACAGAAGATGTTTGGAAATGGGTGGATGACACCCAACTAGTTGGAGGGTAAGCTCCATGACATGTTCAAAGAAACTCTATCCTAACTACCGTATTGACCCTAATATAAGAACTATATTATTTTCTTTTCTGTGAAGAACATCTGCAGAAGTTGGATTGTCTTATTTAAAGTCCAGACCTTTGTTTGCCAGCAGATGTTCACAACAGTAGAAAAGTGATGCTTATCTGTAAAGCAAGTCTGTCCCTCATGACTGAGGCCCGCTGTCACTCACAACTCCAGCACCATAGAGTATGAAAGCTGTAGAGACAAAGTGACAGAACAAAGTGGGCCACATTATTCAGCAGCTGAGGTGGATTTAAGATGCTGATTTTAAGACAGTAATCATTAATGGAGCCCGAACGGTTAATCAGCAGGTCTGTTATAGCATATCACCTATTAATCCACATGGGACGATATGGAACTGATGTTTTCACTTTTTTGCTGTGTGGAGTTTGTGTCACTCTGCCTCCAGTCATATAAAAATAAGTGTAAACTTGATCCCTTGATCATATGTTGGGTATTATAAGAATGTGTGTTCATTTACAGTATCTATCCTGTGTATCAATGTTCTTATTTCATATATCGGGTATTAGCCAGTATATCATTTATCTGTTTTAAAGGCCCCAATATCAGTATTGTACGGTGGCCCTGAGAGCTCACAGCTCTGACACTTAAGAAAACACATGCAAAAAGACAAAACACAAACAAATTATAAAAACATCTTCATCAATTTAACAACACATGAGCAGTGTTTAGAAAACACGCTGCAGAGACCACAACACAACACATAACAGTGTTTACAGAGGACACTTAAAAGTGATGCACACGTCTTTTATTAACCAACATGCTAATATCTCAATCATAATCACAATTTTAAGATAAATCAAAAGCACTTTTATCTCATTTTCTAACACCACACTGAGGGAAGGAGAACCTTAATAGGGCTGTGACTCAAACTCAACAAGCGCGTCAACAACAAGCGTGTCCGGATGTGTGCATCACTTTAGAGTGTCCTCTGGAAACACCTCTGTTGTGTTGTTTTCTAAATGCTGCTCATGTGTTGTTAAATTGTTGACAATATTTTTTAAAAATCTGCTTGTGTTCTGTCTTTTTGCATGTGTTTTCTGAAGTTGCAGTGCTGTGAGCTCTCAGGGCCACCGTAGTATCAGCATCAGCCCCAGAAATTCTGTATCGGTTGGGGTTCGGTTATTAATACAACAAAGACATTAGTGAGGACTGAAACATGGAGTCACAGAGTGTAAGGTGGTCTGTAAAGCAGCTGATTCCAAGAGACTGACAGAAGGGTTACTGACAAACACAGACAGATGGACCAGTAACTAAAAAACTCAAGTTTTTATCAGTACGGAAACCTGTTTGTGGGCTTTACTCTTCACTACCTGAACATGAAACTAGAGCAGAAACATGAGATAGTTTGGTACAAAGAGCTCATGTTAGAGGGAGGACAGGTCACTTGGAAATGTGACACTGAGGGGTTATTGTAAAACAAAAAATCTTAAGTGAATTTTGCTCCCAATTTACACTGATTAGCAAAAATTATTCTCTGATTATCAACAACAAAGTATTAGTTTGGACCATCATCTGCTCAGCTGGGATGCTCTTGGTCATGTGTTATCAATCCATAGATCAGGGGTGGCCAACCTGCGGCTCGTGAGCCGTATGCGGCTCTTTGCCTATCAGTGTGCGGCTCATCGATTCATTCAGAACAACAACAAAAAGATCAGTTCATTGTTATGAGTGCAGTGAAGAAAGTCAGAGAAGTGGAGTGGACTTTGTCGCCATATTTAGTGACTTTTCAGACCCCTCTAGCAACTCTTTTTCAGAAAAAGTGACAAATCTAATGGCTTTTCTGGAGTTTGGAGACTGACGTGAAAGCATGTATTAATCTCAAACGCCTGACCCCTCGCTCACAGCAGACCCTCCAAGCTGCAGCCTGAGCAGATGACTGTGTCGAATGAATCACGCTAGTTTATCTCTTTTGGGTCACTTTTGCTGGTCAAAAGCCCAGAAAAGGAGGAGCGTTTTATTGTGACATAAAAGAAAGAATCAACAGAAGAAAGTTCATTTATATCGATAAACATATTGACAGTGTTTTATTTCTTACACGCTGTCTGTCTCTCCTACGATTTTATTCCTTTCTCTTTCTGCGTCCATGACTGCGTCCATGTGAGTGTGTGTGTGTGAGAGAGAGAGAGAGAGAACAAGAGGCTTTGTGTGTGTTTTTACTCATGGGTACTCGGTTGTGTGAGATAAGTAAATCGGACTTTGAAAACTGGAAATGCATTGATTTTCATGTTGTCATTTCATGTTTATGTGAGGGAGGGATTGTGTTTTTTAAGCCTACGTGTATGATGTGGCTCTTTGTAGTGGCCATGGTCATTTTGTGGCTCTTGGTGGCTGACTGGTTGGCCACCCCTGCCATAGATTGTTTTTGCACTGAACATTCAACGAAGCCAAAACTCATGGAGAAACTTCATCCCACCATGAAGAACACACACACACACACGCGCACACACACACACACACACACACACACACACACACACACACACACACACACACACACACACACACACACACACATAGCTGGACAAACAAACATATGCAGGCTGACAGACTGTTGGACTTTTAGCTCTGCTGACCTTTTGCATACCTGCAGACTTTGGCACAGGTTTCAGCTCTGAGCTGCACAGCGGTGCTTTTTTTTTTTTTTGTCCAAGTTTGAACTAAATGAGACAAAATAGTCCAGAGACAGATGCAGCCAGCTGAAGGAGACCAGTTACCTTCTTCATAATACTTCCTGTTTTGATGCAACGTGATCAGGCTGGTGAGGGAATTTATGGATGGCAGGAACCAGAAAAAGAACTGAAGTTCCTGAACTCTGAAATAAGTTTTTGAATTCCCTGGAAAATTGTGCTTATTTACAGCCATTAATGCATGTTTGAGTTGTGCATCACAGTCACCAAGAAGAAAATGGGACGCATGTAGAAACTGTGCTGGAGTCTCATGAGTGCTGCAGTCAGAGCTGCACACCTGAAACTGAGACCACTTATGTGAAACTGCCTCCTTCATAATATGTGGCACTTCTGACAGTTAAAGTTAAAGGCTCACGTGTTCCAGATGAGAGAGAGTTCAGCTGGACTGAGACCAGATTCAGGTCAGCCTTTTGCACAGCAGCTTAGAGCTGTTTAACCCTGACCTTTGACCTTCAGATAAAAACAAACGTGTCAGGGCCAAAAGAAGAGCTGTGGAAACATCAGCTGTGACTTCAGATCATCTTTGTCTCAAACTCTTGTCACATTCTGTCCTCTCTGTTTTCTGTTTGGGCCAACTCATCAGATTTTCTCTTATCATCTGATTCATGTTCCTCCTTTTGAAAATATTTGTCAGTGACTAACTTCTTACCCTTCCTTTTTAACCTCTACATTCTTTTCCTTCCTCTTTTCCTGGAAGACATTTTTCCCCTCCTGCTCCAGCTTGGCTCTACTCAACTTTTGCTGGATTTGACATGTGTTGTGACATTTATCCTCTAAATACTTTAAAAACCTTCAGAAGCTGTTTTGATGGAGAGATAGACTCCTTTAAAAAAGTGTTTTTCTTGTCTGTTTGCTCTCTTTTTGTTGTAGTTTTTGGGAGGTTGGAGAGCCCAACAATCACATCAACGAGGACTGTGGCTACATCGTGAAAACACGAAAGATGGAGCGAGTGGCCATTCGGAGCTGGTATGACGCCCCCTGCAACATGTACTGGCCCTTCATTTGTGAGAAAGAGATGGGTCCTGGAGCCAGCACGGCCATACCTCACTGAGACATGGACCCTGGACCATGGGCCCTGAACATCTGAGAAAAGACAGGGAGGGAAGTAAACCACGGCATAATTTACTTCAACTGCTGAAAAAACCCCAGCATTTTATTACGTTTTCTGTCCGTCAGTGTGGGACTGAGAAGGCTGAGACTATATTTGCAATTCCAAAAAATATTTTTATCTCTTATGTTTGATTTAAAAAACAGCCTCAATGCAGTATGTATGAAAAAAAAGAGCTCAACTGACCAGGTCGTAAATTCTGATGTAAAAATGGACTAAAATATGTTTTTAATGAGGTTACCTCTTCAGTTTGACAGGGTTCAGTATTAATGCAAACATCTCCACAGGATTTGTAAAGTTCTTTCTTTAATTTGAAAAGTTTCCTGTTTTGATTCGTGACTTTCATGGATGGTTTAAAGCTCCTGTGAGGAGTTTTAGCTGGTTATGAAACCCTGGAAATGAATAACGACGTCTTTTTGAGACCTTCAGAAGGAAACAAGACATCACAGAGAGGAGTGGCTGCTCCTTCAGTGTTGTGTTTAATGTTGGAAATGACTGGCTGTGGGTAGGTGTCCAACCAAGTGATGAGCTATGGGCTTTTTTTTGTTTTAACAAAGATTCTTGATGTGTGAAAGCAGAGTGAAGACTGCTTCCTCCACAAGGAGGCGCCAATATCGATGTCAACAGAAAGTTGCTCACAGGAGCTTTAACTTCATATGTCATTGAAAACTTATCACTGTCTTCTTCTGCAACATTTAAGCTCTTGTGAGGAACTTCAAGGTTGATTTTAGCGCCCCCTGTAGACAGACACGCTTGTCTTAACTCTTCATCACTTGATGTGACCCCCCTCTGGCCTCAGAGGCATCAGTTTTAGATTCACTCACAGAAGAAAACACCTCATCACAGGAGCTTTAATAACGTGATACTTTTATATTTTCTTTAATTTTAAAGATCAGAGGAAAAAAACTTCAATAATATTTTTGATTGTTTTTTTTTAACTTGTAAATAAGCTTTTTAACCAATCACAGGGCAGCAGATTTATACTAACTGTACATAAACATGTGAATTAATGTTCTTCGTGAGAAGGTTTATTGGTTTAGAGGTGCTTAGAAATAAGGGTCAGTCAGAATTTGTTGCACTGTGTGATTTTTTTCCCTTTTTTTTTAAGTTACTGTTTATTGAGTTTTTAATTTGACATAAATCAAATGTGTCCTGTTGATCTTGTAAATAAATAATTAAGATGACATCTTAAAATTTCTGCTTACTTGCCCCAAGTTTTTACATTATAAGACAATTGTGCTGCAGTTTGCTTTTTTGACATCCCAAAGACGCCAAGATAAAAAAAAAAAATCCTAGTCTGAACTTTATGTACAGAAAAATCTCATCCTTTCTTTATTTTAATGTTTAATTGTCTTCCTTGTCTCCTCTCACTCTCCTCGATGTAGTTTCTGTTGACCAGCAGGTGGCTCTGCTAGCTTTAGCAATATGTCGACTGTCTTCAGTTTACATGTAGACGTCAGCACTGAAAGGTTGAAAACTGATTTTTGAATTCAGTCCAAGTGATTCCCTCAGCTGCAGGTCTGGAGATGTTAAAAATACTAATAAATATAAAGATAGAAAGTTACAGTCCTGAGGCTTTTGAAGTATTTCAGATTTCTCTTCATTTCATGAAAGCTTCAAAACGTCAATTTACATTGGCTTATTATTATTATTATTATTATTATTATTATTATTATTATTATTATTATTATTATTATTATTATTATCATTAGTATTATTGTTATTATTATTATTATCGTTATTATTATTATCATTATTATTATTATTATTATTATTATTATTATTATTATTATTATTATTATTATTATTATTATCAATAATAATTTTATTGTTATCATTATTATTATCAGTAGAAGTATTAGTATTAGTATTACTGCCTTAATATAAATTACCTTAAACATCATTAAAGCTGCAAAGAAAGATGAAATTGATTATTATTATTATTATTATTATTATTATTATTATTATTATTATTATTATTATTCTTATAATTATTATCGTTATTGTTATTATTATTATTATTATTCTTATAATTATTATCATTATTGTTATTATTATTATTATTATTATTATTATTATTATTATTATTATTATTATTATTATTATGCTTATTATTATTGTTGTTATTGTTATTATTATTATTATCATTATTATTATTATTATTATTATTATTATTATTATTATTATTATTATTATTATTATTATTATTATTATTATTATGCTTATTATTATTGTTGTTATTGTTATTATTATTATTATTATTATTATTATTATTATTATTATTATTATTATTATTATTATCAGTAGAAGTAGTAGTATTAGTAGTACTGCCTTAATATAAATGACCTTAAACATCATTAAAGCTGCAAAGAAAGATGAAATGTATCATTTTCACAGTCAGTATCATGAGTTAGAGGTCCCAGTGGGATGAAGTAAAAGCAGCACAAACAGAAAAACCTTTGCTTCAGTTTGACTCTGTAATAAGTGAAGTACTCTTCAGCTCTGGGGTTAGAGTCTCTGGGCTGAAGGGCCTACATATTGTGCTCTGTCACTGGTCCACCTCCCCTCCTGTCACAGTGAGGGAGGAGCGTCTCTAAAGGAGAGGAAGAGGCCAAAGGTGGAGGTGGTTTGTTGAGTTTGTACTCCTGCGCCTCTCTCCTGAGCTCGTTACTGTGAGGAGTGATCAGGAAGTCAGCTCGCCCTCTTCTGTCACAGCCCATTAGGATTACAGGCCCACACTTACCCAGAGAGGGAAGGAGAGGGAGGGAGTGAGAGAGAGACACACAGGCTCCATGTAACTCTGTGTAATCATGACGTCAACATCAGCAAATCAAACACTTCAGGTTTCACCAGGAAGTTAAGAATATGCTGAGAAAATAGTACAAAGTAAGACATCAAACAAAAATGTAAGATCTCAAGCTCCCCTTCCTGGAGAACATTTAGTGTGAAGAGTGTCTGTAGATGTTTTATTACACCTGCTCAGTCTTCTCTTCACTCAGGCCCCTCCAGCTGCTGGAGGAAATGTGGCTCTGTGGATGCTAACCATCATCACACGTTCTGTTACTGTCCAAAGGTTCTCTCTCTCTGCTGTAAGCTACATCCTGAATTACAAACTGTATTCGAGACAAAAACACTTTCAACTGGGAGAAACTTTTGTTGGACTCTTAACTTCAGAAGCCACAAACATTAGAACTAAGAAACTGTTTGTAATACTGAGTGCAGCAGCTAGAAAAGCAACCACAGAGAAATGACTTAAACTAGATCCCCCATCTATAAAGAGGTGGTCTGATATTCTATTTGAAATCTATGGGATGGAAAAAATGACTTCTTCTCTAAGGCTCCAGGATTAGAAGTTTGAGGAAATTTGGAAGAAGTGGAGAACATATATTATCCTAAAATGCCTGACTTTTGTTTAAAAGAGAAATAAAAAAAATCTTTGTCTTTATTTTCTCTTTGTTTTTACGTAATAACGCCCCATGTTCTGTTTTAATCTAGGTTCTTACATGATGTGCAGGAGAGGGAGGAAAAAAAAGAAAACATGGATCAGACTGTATGAATGAAAAAGGAATGTTAACTGTATGTTTACAGTGAAATGATCCTAAATAGATTAAATAAATAAATAAAGAATAAAAAAAGAATATTCTGAGAAACTACATGCTTTTGTCTCATTGTTCATGTTCATTTTTTGACTCGTAGTTTTGATGTAGTGGAGTGAGTGCACAGACTGTAACCCTGTTCAGAGGAGGTCAACAGACCTGACTCTACCCAGCTCAGATGAACAGATGTGAGAACACAGCAGGAACACTTTGCTGCCTTGCTTATGGAGACTTTAGCAGAGCCCATGATTTATACCAGAGCGTGCAGAAACCTGAATGTGTCTGACTGATTGATGACACTGAAGCAGCCGCATGATGTCAGCAGACCTGAGCCACACCTGATGCTTTATTTACTAAAAAAAGACACAGCTCCAGGTGAGGCTTAATCTAAAGGTCCCCATTAGAGGAGGCCATCACACACCAGTGATGATCTCAGCATGCTCCCATGATGCTGATGCACAAAGGCCATTGGTGGCTTAGAGGGCCACTGAACCAATGAGGACGAGCCTTGTGGCTTAGAGCTGCAGAGTAGAAACTGGGCTACGTTACCTGAACCCGAGCGAGGAGGCAAACATTCCCTCAAGTGTTTTAAAGTCTTAGGCAGACAAATGGCCAGCTGGCATCCTGACAGCCAGAGACAATTAAGCTCATCTGATGCTTCTGGTTTCTAGTGAAATGCTCTTAAGTTAGTTGAAAATGATGATGAAGACCTGAGTGTCCCGACATTCAAAGACCCACAGAGCTCGATCTTTGCATCAGTTGACCTCGTCAGGGATTCATTTTCAAAGTATTGTTCCTCAAGGAGTCAAAAGACTTCATAAAACAGTCACAGAAATGACCTGTTTGCAAACATTTGAAAGGTTAGACTTTAAATATTTACAGTCAGTAATCTGTATCAGATTGATTATACCGTGTAAGAGCTCAAAGAGGCTCAGGCTCACTGAGCAACTTTCACATCCCTCAGCTAAACAACTCTTATTCTGGCTCCGCCCCTTGCTGTGATCCAAGGCTCCTGGACTGAACTCAGACTGGAACTAAAACCTGCCTCTGGATGTGTACTGCCAAGCTGAACGAGACCACAGATGGTGGATAAAACTCACGGCTGATGCAGTCACTGAAGTTCAAACCCAAATCCAAACCTCTGATCCTAAACTTAGGACAGTCCAAAACAAGGTGTCCCCTGTTCGAGATGAAGAGATGATATGGAGACCAGAACGGTCCATGTGCAACACCAGACAGTTACTGCAGAGATGATCAAGATATATTTCTCATTATAGAACATGAGAGGACATTTTCTGAAGCATTTCACATAAAATATCTGATGTTTTCAAAAAGTCATGACTGTGTTTCTGTTACAACACAAAGCTCAGACTCACAGCTTCCATGAATGGGATGGATTTAAGGTGGAAAGGGGTCACTTTTTGAGTCCACAGAGCTCATCGAACTCTTTGGTTATACTTTTACTCTGAAAAATAAATTATTTCCTAGAATATTTAAATTAAGATATCGTGTGTGGACGATACAAGGATACCAACGCTTTAAGGGATTTATGGATCAAGCTTACTGTGAACCACTTCTTGAAGTGTAGTTTTACAGTGAATGGGACGTGTGATCAGGTAGCTTGTGTACATGAAGTGACATCCTCTGGTCTTCAATGAGAAAGTTTATTTTGAAAACGTAGAAAAAAATTAAACAAAAAGGAACTATAGACAAACAGAAAAAAATCAAAGTCAAAAATGGAAAAGTTTGCAATTTTGAAAACAACCAAAAAGACAAACAAATTATGAAATCACTGATTGAAATTCATCTACATTTCCAAAAAGGAGCAGAAAGAAATACAACTCATTCATTTCTGCCTCTTCACCATGAAAATCCAGTCATCTGACCTTTAATATAATATAATATAATATAATATAATATAATATAATATAATATAATATAATATAATATAATATAATAGTACACCTATGTTTACTAATCTTATAACATACAATGCACTATAAATCATTTATTGTCATTATATATCAACACTGTATACATACAAATAAGGCATTTTAGTTATATAAATTCATTAATTGAATATCTAACATATACACTAAATATATACACATATCTGTGCATACATATGCCTGCACATGTCTTTCCTAATTCTATCTAAATATTTTAACACCTAACATATACACAGATGTACAAATTTACAAATAAGCACAATATACATATACATACATAAATACAAGAAAGTCCATCTTCATTCCTGTATTGAGTGAAACTCCTATCTCTATATTTCCTTTTTAAATGATAAATGTTTAGGCACTGTTTAATCTCCACAGACAGACTGTTCCAGAGTTTGACTCCACAGGCTGAGATAGAAACGGTCCTGATTGTTGTTCTTACAGCAGGTGTCTTTAGATTAACCTTCCCCTCAGGTGATAACCCCCATCATGTACACTAAACATCCATCCATCCATTTTCTATACCGCTTCTCCTGTTCAGGGTCACGGGTGGCTGGAGCCTATCCCAGCTGGCTGAGGGCGAGAGGCAGGGTACACCCTGGACTGGACGCCAGTCAATCGCAGGGCTGACACAGAGACACAGACAACCATTCACGCTCGCACTCACTCCTACGGGCAATTTAGAATCTCCAATTGACCTAGTGAGCATGTTTTTGGACTGTGGGAGGAAGCCGGAGTACCCGGAGAGAACCCACGCATGCACGGGGAGAACATGCAAACTCCACACAGAAAGGCACACCGTGCCCGAACCGGGATTCGAACCGGCGACCTTCTTGCTGTGAAGCAAGAGCTCTAACAGTACACTAAACAGTTTCTGAATATTAGCAGGTAGAACATGGTCTTTTGCTTAGAACACAACAACTGCAGTTGGATATTCCACAGTATCTGAAAATGTAAGCCTCATCAGAGGGACTTCAGGATACTTCATGGATGCAGGTGATCCTCTGGAACAACCCAGAAATCTCTGGATCTGTGGGCCAACCTGTGGAGCAGACAGCTCTGCAGGCTCATGCCCTATCTGCTCTTGTGTGGTTGCTTACTCTGCTTTGACAGAATTTGTGACACTAATCTAAATCATGTTGGAAAGAAGTCATCTTAAATTCACTATGGAGTGCTGGTTTGGCTGAGCTGTAGGTAAAAAGACGCCCCTAAAAATGAAGAAAAAGGCTCTACAGCTACCTTCTCTGACAGCCTGTCACTGTCTTGTTGAAACTGAAGTGCAGAGTTAAAGGTTTCACCTGATGGCTCTCTGGTCTGACTCCACTCTCTTGTGTGTTGACTTCGTGCTCTCTCATCCATCATCTCACGCTGCCTGCATGATCAGTCCGGCTCGTATCAGGACCCCCACACAGCTGGAGTCACAGACCGAGGAGTTCCCTGGATTCCAACCGCAAAGATGAGCCTCTCCTGGTTCATGTTCTACAATTTTATTCAGCAGACACTTTTTTCCACAGTGACATACGACACAAGCAAGAATTCAAACAGGAAGGAAAAACCTTAGTAAGTCTGAAGAAATGCTTCAAGTTAGTTGGGCCACAGGTACTCTGCCATCAAGTGCCCACAGAACAAAAGAGGACAAAGAGGAGAAGGGTCAGATTAAGGTCCTAAATTAAGGTCTGGTTCTGCTCATTATGTCAGTTTTTGTTAAAGTCAGGGTTGGTAGTAACAGAAAACTAGCATGAATTCGAATGTAGCATCTCCTCGGGACTCCGTTAAGACCCCACCCTCCCACACTCTGCGCTCTCCCAACGTTACGCCCTCTCTCACATGCACGGGCGCCACTGATTCATGATCATATGATGGTGACTGATTCAAACCACAGACTCAAACTGGTCCTCAGCTCATTGTTTTTGTTTGCTCTACGTTAGCAGTAATCAGGGTATAGGTAGTTTTTCTGTCATTTTTCATAGTTTTTCTGGTTTTGCACATTGAATCAGGGTGAGTGCATGCCGGTGAAATATACGTGCAGGAGGCGGGCAGAACAGCAGGAAGGGATTTGATTGGTTTAACAAATTGGATCCTAATCACTAGGATTGGTTGGTGTTTTCTCCTGCTGTAGACAGCAGATATTTTTCACTCTGTTTGAAGAACACATCATATATTGATTGACATCAGGACATAAAGATCATTTTAACAGAGTAACAAAAAGTCTATCTACATCTGATTAACAACCCTGACTTTAAATGTTAAGATGAATACAATCTGGTTTGATACGGTTTGTTTTATTTTGAAAGTTGCGTCTGGTGTATTTCGACTGTTGAAACCATAGACTGAAATGAACTGTGATGCCAACAGGATGGTAAAAAACATACTCTGTTACAGAGCAAAATCAGTGAAGATGCTTTGACCACAGGGGGTGCCAGAATCAACCCAAACAGAGCGTTCTCCACTGGAGCTTAAAGTTCATAACAAAACTTTGATCACATAAACTTCTTGGTTCATGATGATTTTAAAATGTGTCCTTCAACCTGTTGCACGTGGGCAGGTTGAACTGGGAGACGTGTTCCTGAGTGAGACCTGGACCCTGCTGTGTGGCTCTGACCTCCCTCCTGAATATAAAAGGAGACTCCTCAGATATAAAGTTCCCACCTTCAAGGAAAAAAACCACACATCAAGCCACAAATCAGATTACAGGATGTCACAGGGGCGGAGCAAACTCAATAATCTCTCCCTGAGGCCCAACACTTGCTCTCCTACCCTTCATGGCTCCATCAAAGAGCTCCGTCCAGTCTTTCCTCTCTGTCGGCATCCAATTTAACCAACCACCTGCGTGTCTCTCTACGTTTGAGTTGCTCTTAAAGCAAACCCGTTCAGGAGACCCTCTGATTGAGGATTTGTTTTAGTATTTTAGCTCTGTTTGACGGGGCTGCTTCAGTTTGAAAGCAGATCTCGTCTCGTTTTGATGCAGCGCTCTGTGTTTGTGTCTTCTTCCACTCTTTGTCCCTGCTCTTGCTGTATGTCAGGTGTGACGCACGTTTTGCCTGACCTGTTCTAATTCCCTAACGAGATTGCCCGTCCCCGGATATCCCATTAGACCCTGATTACCCGGGCTCAGCTCATTAGCTCTGACAAACCAATTCCCCCCGTCAACCTCCGCCCCAGACTCTCCATCCCCACCCCTGAACCCTCATATTGAAATAAATCACCATAAGGCCCGGGGAGCACAAAGATGGTGTTTTTCCAGCAGGGAGGATGGACGTCTTTGCCGTTCCTCACATGAGAAACAGTTCAGAAGTGAAGTGAATGAAGAGGAGTCTGTTATGCACTGTAGAAAAGTTAGATTAGTTGGAGTAAAATCTTTCTTATTCTGGTTTAGTGCCTCATTCAACCATGAAAAGATGCTGAAATCTAATTCTGCTCTTGAAGTTTGCTCCCATGGCCTCACACCTCCTTCAGCTGGTCCCTGAAAGCACATAAACTCTGTATTCTTTGACAGCACGTCTGATGTGTAAATCTGCGTCCTGCAGATTAATCTGCAAACCTCCGCAGACTTTTATTTCCTCTCTCATTTTCTCACATTTCATCTCCACCTGTTGCCTTTCTCCTCTCGCCCTGTTCTTTCATTTCTTCACCTGCTCTTGTCGTTTGACCTCATAACCTGATTTTGTCCCACCAATCGGTTTACCTACCGCCTCTCACCGTGCTCCCTCTCCCAGTCTCTCTCTCTCTCTCCCGCTCCTTCCCTCTCTATTTCCATCTTTGAGCTTTATCCCTTCATCCCTTATCTCCTTCATCCCCTCCAATCCTCATCTGTTCTTCACTGTGGAGGAAGGGAGAGAGAAAGAGAGAGTTTTTCACAAGTAAGCTGCTAGCAGTCTGCCGGGGAAGAGCGTCGGAGGAGCCAGCGAGCAGGTTGTGCACTCGGGGTTTGTGGAATCTAATAGAGCTCCAAAGGAAGCACAGAGACGAGAGCCGTCTGGAGCCAGGAGCTGCACAGGTGCAGGAGAAAAGAAGGGACCACCCTGACTGTGGAAAAAGTGAGTTTTTATCACACAGCTGCTGTAGTTGAAGTCTCCAGGTGACTCCTCTGCTGCCGAAGAACGTTTGGAGCTGCAGTGAAGCTGCTTTGATTTACCTCATGAAACTTTTTGAGACAGGGGGAGAGGATTCATTTCTGAATGATTTTACTAACAGGAAGTGGACCTTTTCTCTGATGTGCAGTACAGGAAACAGATAAGACACGAGCAGAGTTCGAGGGATTTCTTTGCAGGGCTGCAGTTTGTGCATTTCTTGTTGTTTTGTAGTTGTTTTCCACTTTATTTCAAAGTTGATTCCTGCAGTTCTCTGCTTCCATGTCTCATTCGAGAAAACCTCCTCACACTGAAAACTAGTAATATTGTTAGAAAGGAATTTTGAAGCTTCCACTTCTTACCTCTGAAATAATGATGCAGCAGTCCCCGTAAGACTGCATCCAGTGCAGTGATTCCTTAAACCCTTTGAAGGTGATCTTTGGATTGTGGAGAAGCTGCCAAAGAGGATTGGTGCCTCAGGTGAGGCCGCAGTAAGCTGCAGCCTGATCTATCACCGACGGCCAAACCTCATCCAGCCAGGGTGCAGGACTTTAGAGGAGAGAGGGGACTTACTTTACAGGCCTTCAGGTGGGTGAAGGGGGGAGGAAGACACCAGAATGAAGAGCAGTGTATGCAGCAGGGGGCCTGTAAATACTGCATCAGTTCAGGCTGCAGAACCTCTATCTACACCCCTGGAAGCAGCTTGCTTTGAACGCAGCTTTCCTGCAGCAGGTTGGCTCTTCTGGGTTGTGTGTGTGTTTATTTTAAAGTCCTCCGTGTGGATATCAGATTTCACCTGAGCAGGTATATTAACTGAAGCTAGCTCATCGTTTCCATCACAGTGAAAGGACAAGAGAGCAGAGGAGGAGATGCTGACGTTTGACTCACACAGACCCTCCACCTCTCCTTCCTTCCACACCTCCCTCCCTCCCCCCGTCTCTGATCCCGAGGTAAAGAGCAGTCAGTAATCGGATGACAGGAGATTTGACCGGTAAAGCTTCCCTTAAGATCTCCTGCCCGGGATTTTAAGCCCTGCAGTGACCCCCCTCTAACCACCGCCGTGGCTCCTCCCATGTCCTCCGCCCTTTTACCCTCCATCCTGCATCCTGTCACAGCTTCAAACTGCACGTAGGCCTCATCCCGGCCCTTCAGCGTCCTAACTTTGTCTTAACATTTTATTATCTCATATTCTCACTGAAGGCTTTCTAAACACTTTAAACCCTTGAGGATGAAGATGTGATGAGTAACTTTTAGAGCAACAAATTAAGGCTAATTTTGACATTTTTAACCCAAAAGCTGCACCTCTGCATCAGATACCAGCTGGAAAAGTGTTTTTCCAGCCACACATCGCTGTGATGCATCATGTTATCAAAGCTCAGGCCTGTAGCTCATCGTTTGTGGAGGAGAAGTGAAGACTTCCGTGCAAACAAAGATAATGTACACAAAGGAAGTTAGCATCAAATTAATCAGACGTCAGTATCCCATTACAGAGCATTAGACACATACAGAGAACCACAGCACACAGGGCCTCTGGGACATGATGGAGAGACTCAGCTTCAAACAGACAGAGGATTAAAATGTTTTCTGTTATTTAACCGTCAGGATAACGACCAAAAACATACAGTTTGTTTACCTTATAGAAAAGTAAAATCCCTTTTTTTTGCTCCAAGAGGCTTCAGACCTGATGGTGTTAAATAAAACGATGGTTAAAGCTCAGTATAGTCTGAACAAGATGAAGAGAATCTCTAAATGAACGTTTCAGAGCTCAGAGACACAGTGGTCATAAAAGGCACATCATTTAGAATCATTTAGAAACTCCCTCAGACAGTTCTCTCTCCTCTCTCCTGAACCTCTTCCCTCCCTCCCCACAGACTTTTTGAGTAACATCTCTTTCCTTTCTCCTGCTCTCCCCCCAGACTCTCTCTATCCTCCTTTTGACCACCACTTGTCCTCTTCCTCTTTGTCTCTGCCTTCCTTTACATCATAATTGGACCAGTATGGGAGCTAACAGTATTACACCTGTGGTTTAGAGAGGGATTAAACCTCGGGTCAGGTATGTGTCTAATCTTTGCTCTAGACTCCATGGTGTAAGAGCAACCTAAGCACTTCAGATCAGGGTCACTGAGGGATGTTCAGCCTGGTCAGTGGATCTCTGACTGAACATGGACTGTGCAGAATGTGGAACACAGACCCCCCCCCCCCCCCCCCCCCCCCCCAACTGAAACCATTCTACCAACCAAAGGCACTGAATTCCTTCCGGAGTTGTTGAAATCACTTTACAAAATAAACATGCTCCACAAACAAAAACACATCTCCATCCATGCTCTGCTTCCTAACCTGCGTTTGAAAACTTCTTCTCTCCTTGCTTCCTCAGATTGACGCTTTCCTTTTCCGTCAGTAACATCCTCCTGCGAACGTCACCATGGCAGCTGAGAAAGCTGAAATGGATGCCTTGAAAAAGGAGTGCGATGGCCTCCGTGCACAGATTGAGGTGAGTATACCTGCATCTAGAACACAAAACACTTCATGCTGCAGGATGACGACTCAGGGCTGCTCTGCAAGGCCCCATTATCTGATAAGTTTCTAGGGTCCTGCAAAAAGTCTGAGACCTTCACTTCAACAACCCCCCCCAAACAAAAAATAAAAAGACCTGACTTAAATCTGAATATAAATATTACTACAATAAAATTCTTCTTACTAGAATCTGTCCTGTTAAAGAGGAGAATCATGAGCAAGAGCCACAAATATAGTTAAAGGTTGTTTTATATTAAACTGTTTCCTCTCACAGAATGTGTTCATTTAGTTTATGATTTCCAAATATCTTTATTTTGAGATGATTTTCAGAGAATTCTTGAATAATCTAACGTGTTTTGGAATGTTTGGGGTTTAAGAACTTGAAAACTTTTTACAAACCATAAGTAAAGGTAAAAAAAAAAAAAGTGCAAATACTGGAGACACTATTCTTCAGTTATGCATAAACAGATGGAAAAGTATAAAAAGTAATATTATTGATGAATGGCTTCAACTGGACAGTGATAACAGGTAAAACCACCTTTAACTGCATATCTGACCTCTACTATCACTAATACAGGAACAGATTTTGACAATATGACCTGGATTGACACTTTCTTGGTAGAACCACCTGTCCTCGTGCCATGAACACAGACCAAACACCCATCTTAAACCTGCAGAATGTAGTTTTAAACGGCAGTTCGGCTGAGCTGACTTTTCTCTCTCCAACGTGTGATTCCCTGTTTGTCCACCAGGCGGCTCGTAAGGCTGTGAACGACAACACCATGACAGGAGCGGCAGGGGGCGTGGCCTCCGTGGGCCGAGTTCAGCTGAAGCTCAGGAAGACGCTCAAGGGTCACCTGGCTAAAATCTATGCCATGCACTGGTCAGCTGACTCCAGGTGAGGAGGGGAGAGAGAGGAGGGGGAGGAGGGGAGGGGGCGCCTCCTGTCACCTCAAACTGAAGACACAGTTATCTTGTACTAACATGATAAAACATGCGTGTTTGAATCTGATCCTTTTTCCCCCCCCACACCTCTGCCTCTACTTCTGTGACATTTCACCTCCCTGTTGTATTTCCGGTTTACTCTAAGGTCCCTATACTGGAAAAGGGTTAAAAGTCAGACATGAAACCCAGTTAGCAAACCAAGGACAGAATTATTTAAATGCATCACTTTATTGATTTTTTAATTTTATTTAAAGTGGAACTCGGGTTGTTAAAAATCAAGCTAGCAGGCTTGCTAACATTAGTCTGTTTTGCTCTGCCACTGTTTTGCTCTGTTTTGCTGTTGGTTTTAATGTGGGCATCACTCAAAGCTGAAATTAATGAATATGAATACAGTTGGTAAGAATGTAAAACACAGTGGAGTAAATATTTCATTTTCCTTTCCTTGTGAGGAGTTCTCAGCTGTCAGTGTGGCTGTTTCTTTAAGACTGTTTGAAGTACCTGACCCACTGCTCTGTGTCACACTGAGTCACACTGAGCCAGTGTTTGCACACTGATGATTCAGTGCTTTATTGACTTTTTCTGTCATCCATTTAACTTTCAAGATAAAACAGGATGTGATATTTGATCTGTACAGGATGCACTCACTAAAGACCTGTAGGAATAATTCAGTGAAGCACTCTGAATTTGAACATAAATCTTTAATTTAGTCATGGACACTAACATAATTCAAACTGAGAACCCTTGTATGGGTCAGAGCACAGGGAGGAGCCTCATGAGATGTTATATATTTACATTATATTTGGGCTGCACACTATAAACACCACCGCATTTGACTCCAACAACTTTAATGTATTCAGAATGAAATGCTGCAGACCTCTTGTACACACTGGAAGGGAAACAAGCCTTTAGATGATCGAGGGCAAGCTTGGTGCAACTGACAGCTGCACATTGAACTGAGGAACACTGCCCCCTAGTGTTTCCTCTTTGTTACTGCGGCTCTTTTCTCACACCTTGTACAAAGTGCTGCATTTCAGTGATAATGAGTCTCCTATATTTCATTTCTCTTTTCTCTTCTGCGGTGAAGTTTAAAAAGAGGTTTTAGTTCACCCCTAAGCTCCGTGTCTCTGTCTCCTCTCTCACAGGCAAATGGTCAGTGCATCACAGGATGGAAAGCTCCTTATCTGGGACACCTTCACAGGAAACAAGGTGAGACTGTAACCTCACAGTTTGTCATGTTTGTGGAGCTCTTCTTTGTTTTGAGTACGCTGACATTTTAAAGGTGCTACAAAAAAAGTTTCAGTTCCAGACTTTGGGTGAGTTAGGGACATAATTTGAAATCCCTCTTTTAGTTTTTATTTTCAAATCAAGTCGATGGAACTGCCTGGACAGTCACAGTTCAGTGTCTTTCACCATCTCCCCGTTTCTGCTGGGTTTGCCACTTTGTTCAGGAGGTAAAAGGAGACAGAGTTTAGATTCTGTTGTTACTGCAAAGGTAAAAGTGATTTTGGGTCAGATTTTATGTTGTATCCATCACATCTGGCAAATGGATTTTCCTGCTCTCAGTGAGATGAAGCTGAGCTGAAGCTGGACTTCCCTGTGATCGAGCTTTCTTCACAACTTTCCGTTTGTTATGTAAACTTTGATTTTGTTTTTTAATTCAGTTTTCGTGGTAAAGGAGTTAACCTGAGCCTGTGATTGGTTGACTTAGTTTGCCCTTCCTGTTGGAGCTTCTTATCCTGGAATAATTAGATTAGCCTGGATTTCACTGATGAGTTAAGTGTTCAGTGATGGTTTGAGCTTTGTTTCCACTCTGTCAGGACTGCAATCAGGATGAAAACACTGACTGATTTGAAATTTTCTCTCCCAGTTGGTTGCTGTGCCACTAAAGTCAGCCTGGGTGATGAGCGTCGCCTTCGCCCCTTCTGGTAACCTGGTGGCCAGTGGCGGTCTGGATAACATGTGCACAGTGTACAACATCAAGGCTGCCAGCCCCAAAACCCTCAGGGAGCTGGACGCACACACAGGTGATGAGGATGCTCCACTGAAATTCCAAAAACTTCCGCTTCACTGAGACGCTGACCCACATGTTTCTCCCTTTCCTTCTCAGGATATCTGTCCTGCGCCCGTTTCCTCAGCGACTCTGAGATCCTGACAGCCTCTGGTGACACCACCTGGTGAGTTTGTAATGAATCTTTTCCCCTCAACACTCTGAGTGGGTAATAAAATAAATAATTCTTGTTCATTCAGAAGAAAACTGCATCAGTAACACCTCAACACCACACAGTGAAAGGCTGCTCGGCCTGTCTGTGCACATAATGCTCAGATTTGGATGGACCCAAAAGGAACCTTGTAGTGTTCGGGGTCATTCTGTCACTGACTGGTCGAACGGTGGAAAAACACTCAGAGCAGAGATCAAACTAAGCACAGTTTGACCAAACATGACCAAACACAAGACTGCAGGCTGCAGGTAAAAAATGGCATAGTTTTTCAAGTCTACCACTAGCAGAGCTAGAACAACAGCACCACCAGCCGACAGTCTTTCTTAACATCCACATACGTGTGCTGGTTACTCATTGCTCTGGTCGAGTCATTAGAAACCAGTTTAACCAGAAACAGCCAAAGAAACATCTTAATCTGGCTTTTCTAGATCAAAATACTGACAAACAAAAGGTGCAGTTCAATAAAATGACATTCATCTGTGCTTGTTTACATCCAGGTAGTTGAGTATTAAAGCATCAGGGTTTAACTTTAATAGAGTGGACTGCACATTGGCATCATCCACTACAGGAAGAGCAGACTCTAAGAGCTCAGGACTCTCAACCTCTTGTCTTTCAATAACGGTCTCTGTCCCCCGTCCTCCCCAGCTGCCTGTGGGACCTGGAGACTGGAAAGCAGAAGGTCATCTTCACCAACCACATCGGAGACTGCATGTCTCTGGCTCTCTCTGGTGACATGAACACCTTCATCTCTGGAGCCTGCGACTCTCTGGCCAAGCTGTGGGACGTGAGGGAAGGGCTCTGCAAGCAGACCTTCTCTGGACACACCAGCGACATCAATGCCATCGCTGTAAGCACCTCATATACACACAGACTGCATCACTAGACAGGAAACGACATTTTCACGAGTAGAACCGGGAGGAGATTCAATGTAGACCGATGCCCTCATCACCGACACTGCAGGCATATTATTACTTTATGAGCATATTTGTGATTCAACTTTAACACAATTTTCCATCTTTGGTTGAATCTGTTTTAACCTTCATTCATTTCATGTTACTGTTACTGTTATTATTGATATTCATATTTCTGGTTTGTGATTTTTTTCCTCATGTAAGAAAACTATAAACTGTGTATCTAACATGTACAAGTCAGAAATTCTAAGTCGTGATTTGAAGGAAAAACTCAGGAAAATTCAGAGATTTATTTGAAAGGTCAAAAAAAACCAACCCAGAATGTTTTTAAACTTTTTGTGAAAAAACAGAAAAACAAAAACAAACTTCTGCTCTAAAATGTCTTTTTTACTGACTTTTATCTGAAGGGATGACTGTCACTAAAGATTAAAAAGTTTAACCTTTTTCCCTTATTAAAAAAAAAAAAAAAATCAAAATCAGCAATTATCGTGATTCAAGTCTGATTTTTGTCATTTAAGTCAAAATCTGCGATTTAAAGTGAAATTATGTGATAAAAGTCTGAAGTTTTTAGTGAAAGTCTTGTTTTTTATGTGGATGTTCTTTAATTAAAGAATTTTGAGGAAAAACTCAAAACTCTGAGAAAAACTTGAGTTTCTACCCTGAAACAACTCTTGATTTTAACTGAAGAGTTTTTTATTTTTTTTTGCGGAGGTAGAATCTGTTCAGCTAGATATTCAGTCAGACCTGAAACAGAACCTGAAGTGGAACTAATCCTTTGCTCTGTGTTTTAGACGCACTTTACAAATAAAGTTTATTCATATTTGGATGAGTAGTTATCTTTAAACACTGCTCCTCTAACAGGCGTCTTTTGCATCAAAGTTTTAGAGCAAAGAAATTCAGAAAGGTTTTGATTTCTCTGTATAAGGAAAGAGTTAAAGGAAGATAAATAAAGGATGCATGATGGTCGATGGAGTCAAAAGTCAGTACTTCCATCATGACAGACACTGAGATGATCCTGGAGCACTGCTTCGGTTCCATTCTTCTGTTCTGATTTTTAAAAGCTTATCAAACACAAACCCCTCCTCTGTTCTCCTCACCTCAGTTCTTCCCCAGTGGAAACGCCGTCATCACAGGCTCCGATGACTGCAGCTGCAAGATGTACGACCTGCGCTCAGACCAGGAGGTGCTCACCTACCAGGACACCAGCCTGAACGCCGGCGTAACGTCTTTGGCTCTCTCCAACTCAGGCAGGCTCATCTTTGCAGGATACGACGACTTCAACTGCCACATCTGGGACTCACTGAAGGGAGAGAAAGTCGGTGAGTGGAGAGGACTCAGTCTCAGTTTGGAGATAAAGTGTCAGGATCTGGATTTTACAACAACTTTGAGTCAAATGGTAAAGAGTCGATGGAGTCTAACCTCCTTCTTTCTGCTCTCTCTCTCTCTTCTCACCCTCTCTTCTCCTCAGGCGTGCTGTCCGGCCACGACAACAGGGTGAGCTGCACCGGCGTCCCTGAAGACGGCATGGGCGTCTGCACAGGATCCTGGGACAGCTTCCTCAAACTGTGGAACTGAGACGTCCCTGCAGAGGAGGACACCAGGCCGAGGAGGAAGAGGAGGAGGAGAGGAAGATGGAGGACCAGGGTGAAGAAGAGGATAGGGAAATAAAGCAGGAGACGAGTGAGGCTGGAGGATGAGCAGTGCAGAATTCGGAGGCCCAGATCTTCCTCTCTTCCTCTCTCCCTCTGCTCTTCTTCCTCTTTCTTGTATGCAAATCATGAGAGGCTGTGAGTGAGTCAGGTTGTATAAATGGCATCAGGTAAACAGTGCACGATGCATCCCGCTGTATGTGCAGGAGAGTTTAATTGTTGTTGAGACGATTTAAACGCTGAAAAAATTAAAAGCATAAAAAATAGCGCATTATTCAAAATGATAACAGAGCAGAAAAGAAGCTCTTACTGAGAATGTCACTTAAACACGAATAGATTTTTGACAATAAAAAGAGAAAGAGCAGGTGAATATTGAAAATAAGACTGTAGGTTCACAGATTTATTTTTATTGTCTTTGAGATCTTTGAGCTGTAACAGAGCCCTGCACTTCTTTAGATGAAAGATTGAGATGTACATTTATTTATATTTTATAGTTCAACACTTTAGCGTGGAGAGTTGATGTACAGTGTCTTTCTTTTTCTTTTTTTTTTTTTTTTGGGCTGCACATATCCAGAGTATATGTGTGTTTATGGTAGAGCTTCCATTTTGGCTCCTGCTAACAACCAGCAGACTTGAATCCAAGATGGCTGCTGTTGTTTCCCCGTCTGACGCGAAAATCCGATGACGTATCCAGACTAGAGAAGGTTAAAAGTTGAAGCCGGGCCGGCAGGCTAACAAACACTCTGTAAAGACCTGTAAACTGTATTTTACTCCCCTGGGTTCAGCTGCATTTTGTAGTCATTTTACACTTGTGCAGCTTCTCTGTAAAAAGCGTTTGTTGAAACCTTTCTAATAAACATAGAATTCTGCATTAACACCATGTTGGAGCCCGCGTGTTTGTCTGTCAAACCAGAGAGTCCCCACACTGCTCTACAGCTCTTACTCTGTGCATGTTTGAAGGAAAGGACTCTCTTCTCGAGGAGGTGAAGGTGAGAGTCATGAGCAAGGTCAGCACACGTTATGTCTTCACACTGTCACATGAAAACTGGAGAAACAAGTGTGTGTGTGGTGCAAAACGGTGTCTCCTTCATGGTAAGGATGGAAAACAAAACCACAGGTCTGTTTTCTGAATGTGTTCGTCGATCTGGAAACCAAGCAGCTCAATAAAACAGCCCCTGAACTCCCATAAGGTGACCATGTGTAACTTGTGCACTTAGGGCTGTCACTTTTTTTTTAAAAAAAAAAAAATCATATTCGAACGAATATTAAATGACCCGTCATTCTTCGAATATATATTCGAATATCCCCCCGCCCCTGCACGCGCTCTCCTTAACAGTCTCCTTAACAACAAGAGAAAGCTTCGACAGCTTTGAATAAGAAGGTAAAACATATAACTGATACTCAAGCCGAACAGCCCGTCTTCATTTCTTCATTATTTGACAGAAACAAAAATCTATCAACTTGATCGGGATCAAGTGTGACTCTCTTTTTGTTTCCAATATTACCTGCACGGTACAATTCACGCACGAGCTCGAGCACGCGGACATGATCGCCGTGACCGCTCCTCTCGACAGTTATTTAAACAATAACGGGGTGTTAGAGGGCTGTGTGGGACCAAAACAACTTAACATGAGCCAAAAAGTCTCTAAAGTTATAATCCTGTTCTCTGTCTAACTCTACTGACTCTGATCAGACCGCGTGAGAAACCTCCACCTCTGCCTCTTACTGAGGCAGAGGTGGAGCTGAGACAGGCCTTTAGCCTCCTGGCAAACAGCTGCATCACATAATCACATACACCTGAGAGCTAAGTCAGTTACATCCCTTATTATGCTGAACTTTAAGTCTTGATAATAAACCAGATGGGTTCTGAAAATAATTTACTCACTTTGAGTGTGGTACAGTACAAAAATAAACCACCCAGGCTAAAACTGTTTTATAAAAGGAGCTGTAAACATGAGTATTTTGAAGAAAAACTGATAATTTAAACAGGTGTTAGCTTCAGACATTCAAGAAGGAGTAAATAGAAGGAGTCAAAACTCTTTAGAATTATCAAGGCACTGATTTCTCCCAACAGGCTGACTTGGTACTCATTATCCAGTGTAATAAACAGCTGACTTTTAACAGGAAATTCATTATTTGAGTCAAAATATCTGATAAAACTTACATTTATTCATAAAAAAAAGTCCATAAACACACAGGAGTTGATGCACAATCATAAAATATCCAGTTCACACTTTAAACAACATTCTGAACTGTGCTGCTTCATCATCATTTTTATTTCCAATTATTATTTTGACAGGCTTAAGTATTTATCTTTATATAATATATGATATTTTAAACACAAGAGCTTTTATAAATAAGCTTTATTTGTATCAGTTTCCTCTGAGGAAATCAATATCTATGTATTTATGCGCCTGACCACTAGAGGGCGAAATACATGTTCACAAAATCTTTAAAATTTAGTATCTAAAAAAAATCAGTTTTAGTATTTTAACTCTAAAATTTAACACCAGATTAAGATGGCACATAATTCTTTGATAAAAAAAACTTCAGAATGTGGGAACTATGGTGTAGGAACGAACATTGCGCTCCATCAGCCTTTGATTTGACCAGCAGGTGGCGGTAGTGCTCCCTAAAGCGGTTTGACTGTCCATCAACACAAACCACGAAGAATAACAACGGTTTGTCTATGCTGAGTTGTGATATTTCCCACTGCACCTGACATACACACCACCAGCCGGACTCTCGCCCCTGCATCTGAACCGACCGTCCCCCGGACATCCTCACCTCTCCTCCCCGTGCTTCTGTAACCGTCCGCCGGCCATGGCGCTCCGGAGGTTCTTCGTGGGAGGAAACTGGAAGATGAACGGGAACAAGGAGAGTCTGGGAGAACTTATGAACACCCTGAACACCGCCAGCCTGGACGAAAACACCGGTAACTCATTTGATGTTATGTTACTGTATAAACTACAGGTTAAGCGTCAGTCTGCGGCTGATTCAGTGACTTAAATAAATAAAATGATCGATCAGGCGGGAATCAGACAAACTGGGAGAGATGCTGAGGCTCAGATGACACGGTGACATTGGAGGTCATGTGATCCGGATGAGTTACGTAACGGCCTCTGACGCACCTGTGTTATCCTCTTCTCAGGTGTTTAATATACAAGAAGCCACATTTACCCAAGTGCTCTACTTACCTGTAATTTAAGTATTGCTATATTTGGAAGAGGTGGAAACCCTCAACTCTACGGAAGAGGATTAGGGCCACTGGAAAAAACAATAACGTGCATTTGTATTATTATTATTTAAAGAAATGTTCTGAACAGATTTGCATGAGCGACTTTTCTGCCTAACAAAAATAGTTTTATAAAATTTGTTTTAATTGCAGAATTTACAACAATTGCACTACAGAATATCATAAATATGTGTTTTCTTAGTGTTATCATATTCCCACAAGATATTTATCTCATGCATATAATACAAATATGTTTTATGAATAAAAGAATTACTTTGCTTGTTCAAGTTTATTTTCCTTTTGTGCATCATAAAATTTCTTCCAGACTGTTCTGGAAACAGTCCGGAAGAAACTTCAGCTATTTGGTGTGAAGTGGATATCCATGTTAACTAGTTTAGAGGATCCAAATGTTGACCAAAACAATCTCTTCAGAGGTGGTGTGCGGTGCTCCCTCCATCTACCTGGACTTTGCTCGTTCCAGTCTGGATCCCCGGATCGGAGTTGCTGCCCAGAACTGCTACAAGGTGGCCAAGGGAGCGTTCACAGGAGAGATCAGGTATCTCACCCTCTGCATGAACACATGAATTATTTCTGATGAACTCTAAAATGATTCTTGTGTTGATGCATGCTCAGATAACGGTTCTGGTATTAAATATGAAGCGTCTTCATATGTTTCCTCTCCTTCCAGTCCGGCCATGATAAAAGACTGTGGAGTGGACTGGGTGATCCTCGGACACTCCGAGCGCCGTCATGTGTTTGGGGAATGTGATGAGCTGATTGGTCAGAAGGTGAGACGCTTTGTTCTGCTTCAGATAAACTCCTCTGTGCTGACAGATCAAATAAATGTTGTCCAGCATGGTCCCTGTCCTTCTGGAGCTCCTGCAGCTCCTCGCTCTGGATGATCAGAGAAGACGACTCAGCAGTGCTCCGTGTCAGCTAGTTTTCCATTCAGTGACTGGTCAGATGACCTCAGAGTGCAGCTGGGTGTTTGACAGGACAGCTGAATCTGGTCCTGTGTCCGAACTCTAAAATGTAAACATGCCAGCAGGACAGTTTTTCAGAAAGAAGACTAAACATTGTTTTCTTAGAGGGTCAGACTGTGACTGGTTGATTTGTTCTAAGGTGGCTCACGCTCTGGAGAGTGGTCTGGGTGTGATCGCATGCATCGGGGAGAAGCTGGAGGAGCGAGAGGCCGGCACCACGGAAGAAGTTGTCTATAATCAGACTCAGGTCATCGCAGGTAAACAGAGGAACTATCTGCCTGTTTTACCTGTTCTTGCTCCCAGAATGTGATAATTTGGTTCTTTTTTGTGTTGTTGTTTTTTATGACTGTCCCTCAAACATTATTTTACTGCTTTAATCCACACACCAATGGAGGTTTCAAACCGTCATGGAGCGACACTTTACATCTTTCTTTAGTTGAAAGTTGAACAATATTGCAGGATTTGCAGTGAATTTCCATCAGGACTGGATGTTTTCCAAGTTTATTTGTAGAGCACAATCCATACACAAAGAAATTCAGAGTGCTTTACAGCAACATAAAATCACAAGAAGGCAAATTAGAATAAAAATAAAGTAGAGTAAAATAAAATCATTCCATGAAACATTAAAATGAATTTGATTAAATTAAAAACAAGGAGTGCAGATAAAATACTTTCAGTTGTAGTTAAAGTTAAACAGAACTGTTTTCAGCCTGGATTTGAACATCGTCAGAGTTGAGGCCTGTCTCACATCTTCTGGAAGACTGTTCCAGATTTTAGGAGCATAAAACTGAAACGCAGCCTCAGTGTGTGTAGTCCTGACTCTGGGCACCAGAAGGAGACCAGAGTTTGTGTTGGTTCATATGACTCTAACATGTCAGAGCTGTTTTAAAGCCCGTGCAGAGACCTGAGACCTGAGACCTGGACTAATGTGGTCGTATTTCCTGGTTCTGGTCTGGACTCGCGCAGCAGCATTCTGGATGTACTGCAGCTGTCTTACAGCTCGCTTAGAAACCACAGTGAGCAGGCTGTTACAGTAATCTAACCTGCTGGAGACAAACGCATGGATGAGTCTCTCTAAGTCAGGTTTAGACAGTATTCCTCTGATTCTGGAGATTTTTGTCAGATGATGTTATTGATTTAACATGGCTGTTTAAGTTGAGGTCTGAGTCCAGTATTACCCCTAGATTTCTAACCTGACTATTACCCTTTAGAGTCTCAAGGTGACTGATAACACTTTCTCTTTGTTTCTGTGGACCACAGACAATGATTACAGTTTTGTCTGAGTTCAGCTGGAGGAAGTTGTTTTGCATCCACACATTGATCTGTTTCTACAGGCCCATGTTCACCTGCTCTCAGGGACACTTAGATCTGAGTGTCATCTGCATAACACGTTAACACGTAAACAGAACTTTAAGTCTGCAGTCTTCTAGTTTTTGCAGCCTGTTCTTCAGTCCCTTACTGCCTCTTCTTATTTTGTACATGAATCTAAAGAAGTGTTTTCTTGCTTCTGTTCCCACTCAGTCTGCACTGCAGTCACATATTAAAGACATGATTGATGATCTGTCCCGCCTCATATCTCTGCCTCATGCAGCCTACTTCTGCACTCAAAGTAGGCTTCATCTCACTGATTTAAAATGCAAGTAGGTCAGCGCTCTCTGCAGATGGAGAGGTTTCTTTAGACTGGATGCAGGGTTTGATCCTCTGAGGCTTCTAAAATCCACCACAGCATTAATAGATCTTTGCAGCATGTGCCCTACCTTCAGTTAATTATACCGTACATCTGTAGATATCAGAAATCAACGTTGATGTCAGGAGTTGTTGCCTGATGGAAGGATGCTGTGTGTTGCAGAAAACGTGAAAGACTGGGGGAAAGTGGTGCTGGCTTATGAACCTGTGTGGGCCATCGGCACCGGGAAGACAGCTACACCTGAACAGGTAACACTGACTGCTTCCTCTGTTCACGTCAGACTGTCACACAAGTCACCTACTCAGAGTATTTATCAGAGAGTCTCCTCCTGAAGCTTGAAGAGTTTTACTTCAGCCAAGCTTTCCTCTTTCTTAGACGAAAGGGAAGGTTATAGATGAGTTTTGAGGTCTTAAGTGTTTTTGGTCTCAAATGTGTGTGTGTGTGTGTGTCCAGGCACAGGAGGTCCATGAGAAGTTGAGGGCGTGGCTCAGAGCCAATGTGTCAGACGAGGTTGCTGATTCTGTGCGCATCATCTACGGAGGTCAGTGATGGAGAATAACTCTCTAACATTTCTAACTTTCATTCCACACATGAACATCTTCTGGATCAAGGTTTTAAAGCATTATCAGACAACCCAACAGCCAGTTTCCAGTTTGTCATCCCTCCCTCTTACCATACTCAGCAAAAGGTCCGCTGGTCTTTGGAGGCAAGAATGGATGTTGGATAGTTGTACATGTAGATTTTTCACAGTCTAAAACACATTACTTGATCCAGACATTAGAAATCATGCTTCTCGAAAACAATTAGGAGTTACTCATGGGGAGCTGGTAGTTTTAAATACAACCCCAATTCCAATGAAGTTTGGTAAAACGTAAATCAAAACAGAATACAATGATTTACAAATCCTGTTTATCCTATATCCAACTAAATTCACTACAAAAACAAGATATTTATTTTTCACACTGATAAACTTTATTGTTTTTTGCAAATATTCACTCATTCTGAATTTGATGGCTGCAACTCGTTCCTAAAAAGTTGGGACAGGGTCAACAACAGACTGGGAAAGTTGAGGAATGTTCCAAAAACCCCTGTTTGGAACATTCCACAGGTGAACAAGTTCATTAGAAACAGGTGAGTGTCATGATTGGGTATAAAAGGAGCATCCCTGAAAGGCTCAGTCATTCACAAGCAAGGATGGAGCGAGGTTCACCACTTTGTGAACAACTGCGTGAGCAAATAGTCCAACAGTTTAAAAACAATGTTTCTCAGCGTACAATGTCAAAGAATTGATGGATTTGATCATCTACAGTCCATAATATCATCAAAAGATTCAGAGAATCTGGAGAAATCTCTGCACGTAAGCAGCTAGGCTGAAAACCAACATTGAATGCCCGTGACCTTTGACCCCTCAGGCAGCACTGCATTAAAAACCAACATCATTGTGTAAAGGATATTACCACGTGGGCTCATGAAGACTTCAGAAAACCATTGTCAGTTAACACAGTTCATCACTACATCTACAAGTGCCAGTTCAAACTCTACCATGCAAAGACAAAGACATATATCAACAACACCCAGAAACACCGCCGGCTTCTCTGGACCCGAGCTCATCTGAGATGGACTGACACAAAGTGGAAAAGTCTGCTGTGGTCTGACGAGTCCACATTTCAAATTGTTTTTGGAAATCATGGACGTGGTGTCCTCCAGGCCAAAGAGGAAAAGGACAATCTGGATTGTTCTCAGGTCAAAGTCTCAAAGCCAGCATCTGTGATGGTATGGGGGTGTGTTAGTGCCCATGGCATGGCTAACTTGACCATCTGTGAAGGCTCCATTAATGCTGAAAGGTACATACAGGTTTTGGAGCAACATATGCTGCCATCCAAGCCACGTCTTTTTCAGGGACGTCCCTGTTTATTTCAGCAAGACAATGACAAGACACATTCTGCACCTGTTACAACAGCATGGCTTCGTAGTAAAAGAGTGCAGGTACTAGACTGGCCTGCCTGCAGTCCAGACCTTTCTCCCATTGAAAATGTGTGGAGCATTATGAAGCACAAAATACAACAACAGAGACCCCGGACTGTTGATCAACTGAAGTTGTTCATCAATCAAGAATGGTAAAGAATTCCACCTCCAAAGCTTCAACAATTAGTGTCCTCAGTTCACAAACACTTAGTGAGTGTTGTTAAAAGGAAAGGTGATGGAACACAGTGGAAACATGAGCCTGAACCAGCTTTTTAGGAACGTGATGCAGCCATCAAATTCAAAATGAGGGAATATTTGCAACTAAACAATAAAGTTTATCAGTTTGAACAATAAATATCTTGTCTTTGTAGTGAATTCAGTTGAATGTAAGTTTATCAGGATTTACAAATCATTGTATTCTGTTTTTATTTGGACTTGGGGTTGTAGATGATTTTATTACATGGGTGTTAAAGTCTTGCAAAGCTTCCAGCTGTCAGATTCAATATGACACTAAAAATTTCCAAATTTTTCTAAAGTATAAAAATGATATTGTATGAAAACACATGCACAGCCATAAGAAGTAGTTTCTCACAGAGATTATTCCCTCGTTCATTCCCTCGTTCTCTCTTTGTTGTTTAGGTTCAGTGACGGGAGCAAACTGCAGAGAGCTGGCATCTCAGGAGGACGTGGACGGCTTCCTGGTGGGCGGAGCTTCTCTGAAACCAGAGTTTGTCGACATCATCAATGCACGAGCTTAACAGACACAGAGGACGTCTGGCAGGACCAGTGAAAGAAACCCCTCACCCTTTAGAGTGCCGTCTTGTTTCTGCAGACTGGGCTGACTGATGCAGTGAGAGATACAAGTCTGATCAGGGCGGTTTGGTGCTCAGAGAGTTAAAAATAGGGTAGTACTACATTTCTGCACTTTTATTTTGTTACATCAGCAATATCATTAAATATTAAACCAGATCTCTATCTAGAGGCAAAGTTCAGTCCAGTTTTAAAACAGATCCAGAGATGGTTTGCAGAAGAAATAAGTTTCACTTCAGGGAAAAATGGTGTGATGAGTTTGGCAGTTTTTCTGTGGTTTTCTAGTTTTGTTGTTTTTAACTTGAAGCTTAAAGCAGGGACAAACAGGCTGCTAATGGAAGATAAAGAAATCAGACGTTCACAATCAATGCACCGTGTTTCTTTAACCTCCTGCGCTGATGTTCCAGTGAGTGAGTGACATGAAGTGATGGAATCAGTCAGGGAGAAACAAAGATCAGTCAGCCCGGGTCCTCGTCTGTTTGTCATGTTGTATTAAAGACACACTGACACCCACACTATCTGCTGCTTCAGGGCCCTTCACAATAAAAGCTGGGGTTAGATTGTACTTTAATATTTAATACAGATTAAGAATGCATTATATTTTAGGAGCTAGGGAGCAGGAATGTTGATTATTCACAAGATCAATCTGAGGGACACTGCACTTTGTTCCTGTTGGTTTAACACCTGATGAAGGAGGATGTCACAAAGGAAGAACTGAATAAATAATAAAGGTTGAAAGAGGCATTTTGTTTGTTTGTTTGTTTGTTACTACAACACATTTACATTCCCATTTGAGAATAAAGTTGAATAAAGACGTCAAAACTAGACAACAGAAAAAAGACTCCAACAAGTGAACTGTGATTGAAATTGTAAATTAACATCTTTTTATTTCACATTTTTCACATTATTTTCAATGACAAGCGTTCAGTGTTTTTTTTTTCTTTTTGTTTTCTTTCTTCTTTATTTAGACAGCTAATCTATGGACATTTAGGGGGGAACAGGGACGAAGGGACTCAGGTTTTATCTTTCTTTTCTTCAGACAAAGGCGGGACTTCGAGCATAAATGACAAATCATCAGAACCACATCAGGACGGGAGGGAAAAAGAGGGTTTGAAACTGAGATATGGACACGACAAGAAGAAGAAGAAGAAGAGGAAGAGGAAGAAAAGGGGACAAAAAGAGGGAGGGAGGAGGACAGAAGTGAGAGTGCAGGTTTGTCGGTGTGACACAGCCGAGTGTGAAGTGTTCAGGTGTGTGTGCAGTTTTTTCGCTCAGTCCCTGAATCTGCTGTTAGTGTGTTTCTCTCTGCAGGTGCATCGTCCTCTTTTGGTGTTCACGTTGTTTGTTTTTTAGTCTCTTTCAGTTGCGTGCGTCAGTCTACATTATTCTAGTATATCTCTACTTATGAATCTCTGTTTTTACAACAATAATCTTTATTTTAGTCCTCTGGCTGTACATGAACTATTCCTTTAAAACTACAGTAACAGTGCATGTCTGGCTTGGAAATTTGACATTTTTATGGTACTCCCCTGCATGTGCATGAGTGTTTGTGTTTTCTATCTGCGTACTCTAAATGTGTGTGTTTGTGTGCATACAGAATCACCTCCCTACCTAAAAGTCCAGTGCATAAGTGATTTTATTTGATCTCATTTTGTTTTTTGCTTGGCTCTCTTGCTCCCGTGTTTCTTCATGAGTCTGTGTGATCATTCACTGTACATGGCTCTTGCATGTGTGTGCTGCTTGTTAGTTTGTGCGTGTGTGTAGGAGGGACAGTGTGTGTGTGTGTGTGTGTGTGTGTGTGTGTGTGTGTGTGTGTGTGTGTGTGTGTTTGTGTGAATCATTCATGTGTCTGTCAGCTTCACAGGGCGCTGGGGTTCCTGAAGTTGTGGCCTGCAAAGCGCGCCTGGTCGCCGAGCTCCTCCTCGATCCTGCAGAGACAAGAAGAAAGAAGAGAAGATGAAACATCTTTTATCATCAAAACAAACCTGCAATTCATTTAGGTCACATGATTTGGGGTCTAAAATTTGTAGCCAAAACAGAAGTGCAGTTCCTCAAGTGACCACTTGAGGCTGACCCCAAACGTGAGTCAATCCCCATAAAGCTCCAGATCCAAACGTCCAACTTCACAGGGGATTATTTTTATTTAACTGGTCTGTTTATGTTTTATAAAGCCTCCGATTTACACAAAATTATATATAACAAACGTGAAGACGTGCTTAGACCAGACATCTTGTTGTTGGAGACCAGATGTTAACACTTCAAAGAACGATCGACTAAAGCAGAGAGTTTGTTGAGTACTTTTAAAACAGTGGATCTTTATTCATTTTGAAAATGAATAAAAAACTGATTGTGTCTTTGTGTAGCTACCAAAAAATGTAGGACACTTCCTGTTTTGTTTTTTCAAAAATAGAAAGAAATAATTGTCTGTGGCTTAATTCCCTTTGTTAGTTGTACTAACATGTTAGCATTGTCCTGGTTAACATTGCTGGCCTCCATTTGTGCATGTACTTCACCAACAAATCGAGCTTTTTTTAAAATTCAAATTACGCTGATAAACACAAAACATTAAGACATTCAAATAGTAAATTAAACAGCATTTTTCAGATCCTTCAAGGAAGTTTTGAGCATTCTCATGTCAGACGGGATGGACAAATATCTGACTGATATCATAACTTGTTGTGGGTTTAATGATGTCAAGAAACCTGAGCTAAACTCTGAACAGTGAGTCAAATTCTCGCCTGATTTCATTCATGTTGTAACATGTTTCTGTCTGTTACCTGGTTTGTTACTTGTTACTCTTGTCTACTGGGCTGAAGAAGAAAGAAGAAACTTTTTCCTTTATTTCCTTTTTTTCTTTTTGAAAGCCCTTCAAATGTACTGAACAGAAAGCTCCACTGCTTCTGTGCTACAACTGTCTGCAGAATGAGCGTCTCTGTGCGCTCTCTGAACACGTGTGTGTGTGTGTGTGTGTTTGTGTGTGTGTACATGCTTGACTGCACTGATGAGCGTTTGTCACTGGTTAAAGCTCCCATAAGTCTCTCCCTCCTCCACCTCCTCCTCTTCTACAAGTGCTCAGAAATGCAATGGGATTAAACTGCTGAGCTCATCTCTCCTCCCCTCACTTCTGCCTCCTCCCCCTCCTCCTCCTCCTCCTCCCCCTCCTCCTGCTGCTGACTGGTTCGGACACATGGGGTGACACCAGCACTGCTGCCGCCTGTCACACCGATTAGCTCTGTGATGCTACGACTGAGCAGGAGCCTGAACAGGCAGAGCTGCTGCAAGATATGAAGCCAGAGATGCAAAAAGATGGAAAAGAAAAAAAAAAACACAAACAAACTAAAGTGGAGAGAAGTAAGGGAACTCAAACTAAATTGACCTCTGGTTTGACCTTTAGGGCAGTGCTTCTCAAATTATTTCAGACCAAGGACCACTTACACCCCCCCCAAAACAACAACAACAACAACAACAACAACAAAAACAAAAACAAACAAACAAACAAAAAACAAACAAACAAACAAACAAACAAACAAACAAAAAAAGCTCACAGACCACCAAGCTAAATAGCCCCTGAACAACAGCCCAGATAGCCAACTGATGTAATATAAACCAGCATCATACACATCATGCACTGGGTTCGAGTACTGGTGCTAACATTAGCTTCCACAGTGTCCACAATGCTCACTGTGGCTGAATCATCTTGCTGCTGCACCTTCTACTGGTAAGTGTTGGAGGTTTTCTCTTCCTCACTTATTTTAAAATTCCATTTAAAAAAATGATTTTAAAAATTCCTCACTGTCAAGACCACTGGCAGACCACTAGGAGGTGCTGGCAGCCCACTGTTGGTCCATGGACCATAATTTGAATAACACTGCTTTAGGGGATGTGCTGAAATATGAAGTTTTAATTTTCAGGTTTGTAAAAGGCTCAAACTCAAGTTTCACTTCAGTTCCTTCAACGGCCACTAGAGGCTGGAACCAAAAGTGAACCATTCCCAGTTAGACCTCAGGTTCAAATATCCCACTTTACCACAAAAATAAGACCATTTTCAGCAGAAAAAATGATGTTATATTAATCCACATTAGTCTTTTTATTTAAATCCTGGCCACTAGGGGTGCCAAACAGTGAATATGCCTCTGAAGAAAACTGCAGACAGTAGTAAACATCCTTACTTCTGCTTTCTAGAAAACCAAACACAACCAAAGCAGAGTCCATGTTGGATCATTGAGTATGAGTGGTACTGGAATCTGCTCAGTGACAGCAGAGACCAGCTGATGGGAGTCAGCTGTTCACTGAGTGGTGATCTTTAGCTGCACTGTGAGAATTTACTGTAAACCACAGGTAGTGACAGGCAGGAGAGGGGTCAAAGTTCAAGATGGTACATGGTGATGTAGACTACACCCAGTGTGTGTGTGTGATGTATGAAATATACATGGTGTGTATCAGTGCAGCTTGCAGGGAGGATGTAGCATGACATTTGGAGAGCGGCTTTCTGTCTGCGGCTCACTGACCTCATCAGCTGGTTGTACTTGGCGAGCCTCTCAGATCTGCAGGGGGCGCCAGTCTTAATCTGCACCACAGAGACAGAAAAAAATATAGCCATGTAACACAGTTACACTTTAAAAAAAATGATTACCAGGGACGATAAAATATCTTTAAATCTCAAAACGTGATTTTATTCTCTTCTCAGGAGCTCAGATAACTGGAGGAAGGTCGGATACTTCTTCTGCATTTATTTCAACATTTCTTCTTTATGTTGTTGTTGAATTAATAATAATAATCAAATATATATATTTAGCCTTTTGTTTGTGATACCTGTCCAGTGCAGAGTCCCACCACCAGGTCAGCGATGAAGGTGTCCTCTGTCTCTCCTGAACGATGGCTAACCATCACACCCCAACCGTTGGCCTGAGCCAGCTTACACCTGAGTGAAGGAGACGAAGAGGACAGACAATGCACGTCTCAATACATTTATTTTTTCACATTCTATGAAAAAAAAAAAGAATTTTTTGTTGTTGGTTGTCAGAATATTTCTGGTGTGAGCTGACACTGATCACGTTTTTTGTAGTATATTTTTCCATACGTTTATTTAAATCTCCTGTGAAGAGTTTCAGCTTTTTAAACACTAGAGTGGAATTAATCCTGTTGTCTCCATATGAGCTACAGGAGCAAACCAGAACATCAGCATGAAGACTGATCTGGTCTATAAGGTGGAAAGAAGTTTGTCCACAGGGGGCGCCAAAATCAGCAGAAAAAGTTCCTCACTGGAGCTTTAAGTCTACTGCATTGTGAAAACTTCTTGGCCAGAAATTCACTCAAATCAGGAACATTCCCACAGCTTTGAGTTGAAGGCTGAAAGAATCAGTTTCTTCCAGTTTAGCAGTAAGACAGCAGTGTCATGCTCTGGTTGCATAACGCTGTGTTTCCTGGATTTAAAGATAACACGATGCCGCTGTTTGTGTCCTGAGAAGAGGAACATGTTGCTGTAAATCTACATCACTCTGTGCCTGCACTCAGAAAGAAAACAGCTAGGAGTACATGTTTTTACAGAATGGTTCTTCCTCCTTATCTGATTGTGATCTAGAGGTGAGCAATCCTTGCTCGCTCCCCTCTCCTCCTCATCCTCCTCATCCTCCTGTGGAGCTTTTCTGACTCACCATAGTGAGTCGTGTGCTCTGGTTGGACGGCCCGCTGTGGTACACCTTTATTTATAACCTTTATTCATAAGACAGTTCTTGGTCTTCTGTCTCTTTATTTATGTGTTTGAAGAGACAGTATTCTTTGTGTTCTCAGGACCTCTTTATGCTCTCTGTCCCAAACGGTCGAACAGAAATGGGACCTTTGGGTGCTCTGCACCCTCAGCCTGGAGTCTGTTGCAGAGTGATTTAAAGCTCAAGGAGCTGGAGTCGTTACATGTTTTTGAATCTTAAATGAAAGACATGGAGACGGACTGTATGCCGGTGTTTTAGCTTGGCTGTTTGAACATTTGATGAGTGTGTTCTCCCCTCCCTTTCAGAGACTGGGTGGCTCTCTGTACTGCTCTGGCTGTTGCTGCACCCACACACCCATGCCTCATTACTACAATCAGGACCTGCACTTCAGCGCTGCTGGGAGAGAGGACCAGTGCCAGACTATTCTCCCTCTCACAGCGGTACATCGGCTGACTCTCATGTTTCTAACTATCACAGGTTTCTAGTGTTGCTTCGTGCTGTTTTTACTCTCACTAACTGCTGCTGTCCTCCTTCTCTCCGGAGCCTCCCTGAACCTCCTGCCTGGCCGCCCAGACTGCCGCGTTGCCACACACTCTCTCTGGGTTCACTCTCTCTCACACCTGCCTCCTCTGGAGGACTCATCACTGCCTTCACTGTTGACAGTAAAACCTTTAAACCTGCCATCTCTTGGTGTGCTCTCTCACGGCTGGTTGTTGACCTGTAATGACTCGTAGTGGCTCTGCGTTCATCTATAATGTTGTTTTGTCTGTTCGTAACTTTTGTAACTTTGTGTTTTTGCTGTTGCCTGTCTCAGTCAGCTCTCCCTTGAGGTTTTTAATCTCAGTGGGACTAACCTGGTTAAAGAAAAGAAATAATTGAATAAGGAAAATCTCAGATTAAGGCCTCAAAAGGCTTATATTTTGACGGGCAGAGTACATCACCTTTACTGTTGTCAGCTCTGTTTCTATCACTTCATCCTCTCTGACACCCTCCTGCTATAATCCAGCCGCGCTGTCAGGACCGATGGCTTCATAACGCTGAGTGACGTTTGGTGAAGGCTGAGATTGATGACACAACACCAAAGGATACACACATCTCTACACAAATATGAGATGAAAGCAGCGCCGCAGTGGCTGTTTGACTGACAGCTCATCTTCATACAGAGAAGCAGCTGTCACTTCCTCTTCTAGATTTATCTCCTGTGAAGACCCTCGTCCAGGGTGCAAGGTCAACATGGCTGACAGGTAATGAATGATGTCACACTGCGCTCTGTGTGTGTGTGTGACTGATAGCTGGCCTCTTCTCAGCTAAGATGGACAACCTTTTATTGGTTGTGTTCACTGAGTTGGAGTTCAGTGGCTGAGTGTGTGAAACATGTTTACAACATGTCTGACTGGCAGAGATGAGCTGTTTGGCCTTTTAATCAAGCAGAGTTATCACTGTCATAAACGATCCCAGCTGCCTCCACACTCAGTGACTTTATGTCTGACTGAAGCGGCCTAATTGACCCGAGCTGGAGCATCAGCTGAGAGTTTGTAGCC
Organism: Labroides dimidiatus; assembly: GCA_030710495.1. Classification (NCBI taxonomy): domain Eukaryota; kingdom Metazoa; phylum Chordata; class Actinopteri; order Labriformes; family Labridae; genus Labroides; species Labroides dimidiatus. The sequence goes on from CM061155.1 coordinate 3,147,325, forward strand.
TTCATAAAGTCACTCATTCAGGGAGGAGAGAGGAGGACAGGTTCACTCTGAGTGTTGCATCACCACGCAGCAGCCTCAGGTGTTGAAATATGAAGCCAGTGCAGAGGAGCAAAATAAAAAAAAGGCCAGTCAGCCTCATCTTCATCACTCCTACAGGAATCTCCCCGAGTTGCAGACAAAACTCCTTATTTTCCTCCTGTAACAACCTGGTCCAGGGTCGTCCCTTTGACTTTAGCTGTAGATGAGGAACAGGGTGCTCGTGTTACAGCCAAGCCTTTGCTCCATGTGTGATGAACCATCTTTGGTGTCCTTGTAAGGGTGTGTGGGTGTGTAACAGCTGGCTGAGTCAAACCAGCCTCTCAACACCAACAGCAGCTGATTGGAAAACAGCCTGAAGCTGCTGCACCAATCATACCCCTTTTCGACCGAGCTGGTTCCAGGGCTGGTGCTACTGCTGGTGCTGGAGCCGGTTCACAGTTGGTTCAAGTGCGAACCGGTTAAGAACTGTTTGCTTTTCCACAAACGGGTGCCGGCCATGCTGCTTTGCTTTGAAATCCATTGTTTTACTTATCTTCTTCTTGTGTTTCTCTCTTACCCCAACCTCGTCTTTTTAAAAATGGCTCTCTTTCGTGTTTTGACTCTGCTTTGGTTGGTCAATAATCCCGCCCCCACCCCCTGACGTAAGCCCGTAACGTGGTTCTTTCTGCTGGTCCAGCAAAGAGTTGGTGCCTGCCAAGCACCGGTTTTGAGAGCCAGCAGCTGGTGCTTAGTCTGTGGAAAACCAAAGAACCAGTGCTATGTCTGGCTCTAGCTCCGAACCAGCCCTGGAACCAGCTTGGTCGAAAAGGGGTATCAGAGGAGCTCTTTGTTCAGAGGTTGAACCAGTTACTGCTTTGCTTGGACTCCTCAGACGTACTGTCAGCTTTGTGAACGCTGTGATCAAGAGTTTATGTTAAAGAGGCACGTACTCATTGTCCCTGGACTGGGGAAGAAACTAGTTCACTTCCTGGTTTGGACTTGTTTGTTTTTGTTTTTGTCATTTACACAAGGAGCTGTTCAAGGGTTGTTTGTTTGGTTCCACAGGTCAGTCAGGGTTGTATTCAATCATTATTTCTGAGGGTCTTCATGCCTTTAATTGGAGAGGAAGATGTGACGGCTCCTGCCTGCTGCTCTTGAATAGTTCAGTCTAACCCTCCTTATCTTGTTTAGATTATAAGTGTTGATCTGAAGCACCTGAGCTTTGTGTTGGAGGATCAAAACTCCTCCCTGGTGACGCGCTGTCCTCTCTCTTTCCACCAGGACTTTTGTCTTTGATTTATCTGTTAAACACATTCTCGTACTGGTTGTTATTTTAAAGTTCAGACAATAGACTTAATGACTAAATAATTTTGCTGTTAACTTGAGTGTCCGTTGCCTTTTTGTCATGACCCTGGAGCCAGGTGATGACAACAACTGATTTGATGCTTCCTTCCTTTCCTCTTGATGAGTTCACAGCTAACTTCACTGACAGGCTGCAAACAAGTTCACAGATTATATCTTTGATTCCAGTTTCTCATGCTGACCGTCAGCTGAGTCTGTTTGACTAAAAAAAGAGTTGTTGAGTGAGTTTTCACACGCTGTGAATCTGAGTCATGCTCTTCTGCTCTAACATGGTTCTTCATCTCGTTTCATGCAGTCAGATATTAATAACACTCCCATAACAGACTGACTTTTTAAAACCATCTCTTCTTTTGGACTGTCGGAGCACAGGAAGGATGTCAAGAGGAGTGTATCATGATACTCAGTAACGTGGCCCCTTATGGGGAAATTATCCAAATACTTTGAGAATTTAGATCTCACCCCACAGAGTCTTACTGGAGGACAGAAGACTTTTTAGTTTTGTGACATTATCTAAAATGTCTCATTTGTCGTGTGAGCAGAAGTTATCAGATATAGTTCCTTGTTGGATGAAGGTTTAGACTTTCACCTGTTCTGAGCTTTGAGCTGCCCCTCATCTATGTGTGAACCCTGCAGGTTGATGTGTTGAAGCCTCAGCCTCAGCTCTGCTCCTCTCTGCTTGTTTTTACTAAGTCTGATTGAAATCAAAGCAGACGTACGCCTGTATGGCCTCAGTGACGGAGCCGATCTGGTTGACTTTGAGCAGCAGACAGTTGCAGGCTCGCTCCTCCGCAGCTTTCTCTATCCTCTTTGGGTTTGTCACTGTCAGGTCGTCGCCCACAACCTGGATCCCCACCTGAGCCGTCAGACGGGACCAGGCCTCCCAGTCGTCCTGGTCAAACGGGTCCTCGATGGACACCACTGGAACAGAGAGAGGACAGGTTTAGAACCGTGTTGTCTGTAGCTGAAGACAACGACACACCAAACACATCCTCCACCTGGGTAGTTGTTGACGAAGCCCTGATAGATGTCGGCCAGCTCCTCTCCAGAGATGTGTCTTGATGAGTCTGGAGGGGATTTGAAGTCCAGGTCGTACTTTCCATCCCGGTAAAACTCGGAGGCAGCCACGTCCATCCCGACCACCACCTTCTCTGTGAAACCAGCTTTCTCTATGGCCGTCTGCAGGAGATCCAGAGCTGAGGACGCAGGGAGAGGACGGGGGAATGTAAGGTGAGATGGTACAGGCTGTTCATGGATACAAACTCAGGAGAAACTTTGGCAAAAAAAAAAGGAAACCAGATAAAAGGAAGATATATTTTCACTGCCAGGTGGAACTGGCATTTTTTAAATCATTCTTCAATAAAAAGTTTCAACTGATTTCATAAAGGAGTGAAAAGATCATTCTGTTCATTTCTAAATAAAGTTTTTTTCTTTAAGGCAGTAAATCAGATAAAATGAGAACACAATACTTCCCAACACAGCCCTCTGTTGAACACTGAGCACTCTTAGGTTGGACATTAATATAAAAACACTCACCTTCACTGTTCTCCAGGATATTTGGGGCAAATCCTCCCTCGTCTCCCACATTGGTGGCGTCCTGTCCGTATTTCTCCTGGATCACTCCCTTCAGTGTGTGATAGAGCTCTGCTCCTATCCTCAAGGCCTCCCTGAGACACAGAGCAGAGGAAAGTATGGAGTTAAATTAGTGCCAAAACCTCACAAAGACAAAAACTGTGTTTTATTTGCAGCCAGTGATTCACAAACAAACTTAGTGTGATTTGCAAAAGCAAAACATAATTCACAACTAATGTATTTAGTTTGATTAATGAAAAAATGTCTCTCCAACAAATACATCTTGATTCACAAATACAGAAAAATGTATTTTCACTTCAATGAAAATATCCTTGAGGCGCAAAAACAAAATCTTTACAATACAAAAAAATATTGTTCAAGATTTAATTTTTTCTTCTCGAGTTAAAAAAAAAACTGCAAGTAGGAGAAACAGTTTTGACATGATTCTACCACGTCACGTGACTTTTGGCAGTAACTTTCCGCCGTTCTGATCCGCATCCGCAGGACTTAGATTTATTCATGAACGCCAGCACACGACTCGAGCAATGTTCTGCAATGTGCACGCCACAACAGCAGGTGGCACTGTTGATGCTGTTTAAGACAATAGATCTACATAGATACAGCGAGGAGCCCAGGAAAGAGGACAGCATCACTCGCCCTGGACCGCACAAAATCACGGTCCCAAACTCACCTGTTGGCTGCTCATGCTGCCGTGATTTTCGCGGTCCAGGGCGAGTGATGCTGTCCTCTTTCCTGGGCTCCTCGCCGTATCTATGATGTAGATCTCTGGTCTTAAACAGCATCAACAGTGCCACCTGCTGTTGTGGCGTGCACATTGCAGAACATTGCTCGAGTCGTGTGCTGGCGTTCATGAATAAATCTAAGTCCTGCGGATGCGGATCAGAACGGCGGAAAGTTACTGCCAAAAGTCACATGACGTGATAGAATCATGTCAAAACTGTTTCTCCTACTTGAAGATTTTTTTCTCCTACTTGTAGAATTTTTTCTCCTACTTGCAGATTTTTTTTTTTGAACTTGAGAAGAAAAAATTAAATCTTGAACAATATTTTTTTTTGTACTTGAAAGATTTTATTTTTGCGCCTCAAGGATATTTTCATTGAAGTGAAAATACATTTTTCTGTATTTGTGAAGCAAGATGTATTTGTGGGAGAGACATTTTTTCATTAATCAAACTAAACACATTAGTTGTGAATTAAATTTTGCTTTTGCAAATCACACTAAGTTTGTTTGTGAATCACTGGCTGCAAATAAAACACAGTTTTTGTGTTTGTGAGGTTTTGGCACTAATTTAACTCCATATGAAGGGTCACCATCAGAGAGCGGGGACACAAAAACTCATCAAACTTTAGGAGCAGGCGTTAGGGAAGGTGTTGACAAAACAAGACAGTGAAGGTTATAACAGCTCTCCTGGATATGAAGGTGTCAGTATTGCAGTCTTGTAAAAAAAAAGCAAAATATGAATATGTTTTAGTTTTTAAAGGTATTTCGGAGAGGAATTCTTACTTGAAAGATTCAGCTCCAACAGGGAGAACCATGAACTCCTGCATGGCCAGTTTGTTTCCAGCATGAGATCCTCCATTGATCACATTAAAGGCCTGAAGAGGAGAGGAGAGGAGAGGAGAGGAGAGGAGAGGAGAGGAGAGGAGAGGAGAGGAGAGGAGAGGAGAGAAAAGTAGGAGAGAAAAACCCAGAACACCTTCAAAACTATAAAAAAAAAAAATGATTACAAGGACACACCTTAACATTTGTAAATGGAACAAATTTGGGATTGATCAAAGTCTAAAACCTGAAAGAACATTTCATGTGAAACCGTTTCAGAGAAAATGCATGAAATGCTGATGTAATCTCAGAGAGGAAAGGGTGTTTTGGTAATAAAACAACAAAGAGTGGATGATCAGAAGTGGACGTAACCACTATGACGTCCCCCAGTGGTACTTGGTTGACAGTTTACTGTCGTTTTAAACCCTTTCAGAAACCACAGGAAGACAGAAGTCACCACTTTTCTACCAGGGGACAGCTATTTATGGCTTCTGTCCTTTTTGACGGCGGTAGCCACAAGAATACTCTGACTTCTGATCTATTTTACAACAAATGGGACTAAATGAATTAAATAAACATCGTTCTGTTCTGTAGCAGGCGTGGTACAAGAGAAAGAGATCAGAAACTCATCAGAAAGGATTTCCAGAGATACCAAATGATGTGAGAGGCATCAGGATTCATTTTGAAAAGTGGAATCAAGACTCTGCTGGACAATCTGAGTACTGAATGCTTCGGCCACGTCTGCATCAGCTTCATTGAGTCAGAGTCAGCAGCTACGCCTTCTTCTGTATGATTCATTTTTAACCCAGAGCAAACTTTTTCAAATAAAAGCACAAGAAATACCCAAAACACAACCCTGAAATACTGTAATTTTCCAGAACTGTATCTGTTGTTGTTGTTTTTGTTGTTGTGATGAACATGCTGTGCAGTGTTTGTGACTCACAGGAACAGGCAGCACCAGCTCTGTGTTTCCAGCCAGGTCAGCTATGTGGCGGTACAGGGGGACGTCTTTCTCCGTTGCACCGGCCTTACAGATGGCGAGAGATACTCCGAGGATGGCGTTGGCTCCAAACTGAGCTGTTCGACCGCAGAGAAAGGAAGAAATGCTGCTTATTATAGGGTGACCATAATATTCTGAAAACCCAAAAAGAGGACGCCTCACCCGGCCTCTTGGAGATACTCCAAAAATACTCAAAGATACTTAAAGATGACACACTTGCTTTATAAACCATACATCTATTTAAAACATTACTTTTCTGTTTGAAGTGAAAATTTTCTATAACGTAAACATAAATAATGCTTCACAAGATGCTTAAATAAAAGAAAAAAAAGAAAAAGAAAGGTAGCCCATTGCTCAGAAAAAAATATTTCTCTTGTTCAAAAAACAATGCCTCAAAGTAGTTGTAAAGAAAAGAAAACTAGAGGTATTCTTCAGTGGGTTTTTGTAAACTAAAGAAAAACAGAGGTCAGCCTTTCTTGCTTTATTTGAGCTCCTGTAAAAGTATAAATAACGGCTCAAAATCAAAGAAAAAGAAAATGAGAGGTAGCTCATCATTTTCCCTTCAGTCCGTCTGGTTTTCTCACTTTGCAGCAGACAAATATAAGTACCCGCTCTGCAGATAGTACAAAGTGCTTCCCACCAGTGATGGCCACCACGGACAGAGGACACTGTTTACCTGATGCCATTTATACAACCTGACTCACTGCAGAGGAAGTATGGTCACCCAAACATATTGGCTCATTATTGACCCAGTCATATTTTTTATTTATTTTTACCTGTAATTCACATTTCCCAGAGTGTTTATGCATGTTACACCCCCTGTCATAACTTCAATGGCCACTAGAGGTCCTCGCCTCAATTTAAACATAGATACAGTTTGTAAACACTGCTCAAGCTAACCATTCTGTCATTACTGTCACTTCCACATATAACACCAGCTCTGCTGAAAAACTAAATCTTTGCTTTTGAAACATCACATCTTTACTGTGGTGATGTTTGTCCTTATTTCTCAGAGGAAGTGGACTCAGCGCTCTGTCCTGTTTGGAGCTGTCCAATAAGCAAACAAACTCTCTTGGGTTTGAGGATCATATATCGGTGTGCCTCTCTACATAATAAAGTTTCTCTGAGACCAAAAACAAATGAAATCTATTTATGGCACAAACAGCTTCAGTTTCTCTTCACCAGATGAAATTCATCTCCTCCTGCACCATTCCCTCCCTCTGCTGTTTACACCGCAGCCTGTATCTGGATGGTGCATCTGTTTATGAAGGATCTGTGGCTGTCCATCCTGCCAAGGTTAGAAATCTAACTGCTCCGTCTCGTTCTTGTCTTGATTTATGCCTCCTGCTGTTCCTTTGGTTTAAACACTTTTTGTGTTACTGTCTGTTTCCACTCTAATGACCCGATGTTTGTCATCCTTTTTTTGACTCACATTTGTTTTCTGTGCCGTCCATCTCAATCATCATGTTGTCCAACTGCTCCTGCTCCACCACACTAATGCCCTGAAAACAGAGAGAGAGAGAGAGAGAGAGAGAGAGAGAGAGAGAGAGAGAGAGAGAGAGAGAGAGAGAGAGAGAGAGAGAGAGAGAGAGAACACTTTAGTGAACAACACATTTCAGTTGTAATGAATACAAGTTTGGGTTTTTTTGTCCCCATAAGTCTGTTTGGACTTATATTCTGTTTAGTTTTAAAGTAAAGGACTATAGAAAGTCATCCAGTTTTCTGCTACAATCAAATGAAACTGATTGAACCAGAGTTACACAAGTATCATTTAGAAACGTGACTATCAAATTTATTTACTGTGTATCTGTTTCTGCTTTATGAAACCTTGTGATCCTTTTTCATTTTGACCCATTAAACAATAACCAAGTTCTGTTGATCAAAGATGTTTTCCAGATGTTTAGAATTTTATTGTCAAAAAGAAAAGCCCACAAACAGACACATCTCTGTAATTCTAGATTCACTATGACTTACACACCCAAACAAACACTTCAACACGTGCACAACTGTCCCCTGGTGTAACTGAAGGCTGAACAGACTCATCTTACTCTCATCAGGTTCATTCTATTTATAGAGATGAGAGAGTCGTCTGCGTATCGATTGAACGTGTCTCTTGTTCTGCCTGCTGTTACAGGAAATTCCATTAAGCCTAAACTGGATATTTTCAGCATCAGGAAAAACAAAACAAAACAAAAAAAGGATTCAATCCACTGAAGACTGGAGAACATTTAAACAGCATTCCTGAAAGTGACAGTTTGAATTCTGTCAAAATTAACTAAAACACAAACAACACAAATGTATTAAAACACTTTAGGAGGAAACACATCAAATCTTAAGTAAAGATGCTCATCAGCTCTAATATTTCTGACTGTTTTTTTGTAGCCTCTAGAGAAAATCACATACTTCATTTATGATTAAAAAACTTCTTTAAACGTCTTTAAATGCATGACTGCTTTTTGCTACTTTGTGTGTTTTTATCCCTGTGTTCTACTGACTTGTGTTTTCTCTTTTGTATGACTGTGCCATAAATTTCTTTAAATTAATTCTACTTATTATGTAAAGTGTCTTTGAGCATTTGGAAAAGTGCACTACAAATAAAATGTATTATTATTATTATTATTATTATTATTATTATTATTGGTAACTCTGTGCTAAACATTCTCTACCTACCAAAAAAAAAGGTTTACTGACAAAAGTGCTGTATGAACATACTCACAGAGGCTATAAGGGCAGGACCCAGAGTATCATTGATGTGACCGACTGCCTTTAAAACACCTGGAAGAAAGAGTAAATACAGAGCAGTGAGTCTGAGAAGAAGATAAATTTGACCTTTGAGAAAAAAAGTTACAAATCTGGAAATATGATAGGAAGAAGTGAAAGTTTAAGAGGCTAAAAAGACAGATGTTTTATCATACATGATTGGAAAAACGAAGGAACTAAAAGCAGACTGTGGGTTTGACTTTAACCACACAGACACAAACGAAACGAGTGGATTTTTGTTTTTATGGTCAGTTGTCGACAGAACTCTGTATTTTCTGTCTGTGTGGAGGACAAAAGCTGCAGTCACAATCCACCATGGGGCCATCCTGGAACCCATCAGGATGGCTTTGGTTCATGTCTGAAAACAGGCATCAACATGCAAGTGCATCTTATAGTCAGCTTTTAGATGTCTTTTCTCTAAACCAGATCAATCCGTCCTTCTCAACCTGCCACTCAGACTCCAAACCCAAGCAATGGAAAAGAGGGAGAGGAAGCCCTAAGAAGCACCCATCACCTCCAGAAGATATATCATCATCAGATTAGAGGAGACTGGTTCTGGGACTGTGCAGAATTTCTCTGTACCTTTTCCCTTGTAGCGACTCTTGTCTCCATCCCTCAGCTCCAGAGCCTCATAGATGCCCGTGGACGCTCCACTGGGCACCGCAGCCCTGAACAGACCTGAAATCAGCCCGACAGAGAGAGAAAGACACTAGTTTATAAAGTTAAAGATGAACAGAAGCAGACGTCTTTGCATCCTGTTGTCTATCAGTCTTTGATAGATCTGAATATGGGCTCTGTATTCTTTGTTTTTTTTTCCACTGGCTCCAGAAGTGATACATTTGTGGTGTTGGGTTATTAAATCAATAGAATGGCACTATTTCTGGTTCTTAATGCTTCAATCAAATTAGCAAATATAACACTGGCTGCCAATATTTCCCACTGTGTTATTTACACCCACACACATCAGCAACAACCACATTCATTTCCTGTTTATGGGCGAGGATCAGTGGGTCGACTCAGACAACAGAGGATGAAATCACCCCACATGATTAAGTGGATTTGGGCTGAATGTCAAGACGCAGCAAAGCCAGACAGAGTGTGAAGTGTTTGCAAACACAAAAAGGTGAATTAAGGGTGAAGGAAACACACATACTGGTCTGGACTTGAGAGCATCAGACAGTAAAGGCAAAGGACGAGAGGTGGACGACATCTCTCATCCTCATGAATACAGAGGAGAGGAGTACGTGTTATAAGATTTGTTTTCTTGCTGAAGGAATTAAAGTATTTTTACGAGGCACTGAGGTGTGATCCATCTGGACAGTTCACATGTACGGCACAGATGCTGCTGTGCTGAGAAGCTCTCTCAATGCTTTCAAACATTTCTGACATGATGAGTCCAGACATCTCCCTGGTGAGCGCTGCACAACTCTTTTCTCAGATATTTTTACAGACAGGCTCGTGTGCTGTCACCTTTCTCTGTGTGAAGGTCCACTTCCACTGTCGGGTTTCCCCGGGAGTCCAAGATCTCCCTGGCAACGATGCTGACGATCGACATCCTGAGAGACACAGACAACAAGAGAGAGAGAGGGCAAGAGAGAGAGAGAGAGAGAACATGATTGTTTTTAAGGTGACAGTGTGTTTTTTTTCCTGCATGAAATACGGTTGAGTTTGTTATGTGGGTGATTTTGGCTGCAGAATGACTTCTAAAAGAGGTGGAAGGAATGACAGACAAAGTTTCAGATCTCAAGGATGAAAAAATCTATTTTTTCCATCATGTAACACACACACACACACACACACACACACACACACACACACACACACACACACACACACACACACACACACACACACACACTGCATTTCCTTTGGTGCGTCTTGAAGCAGGCTGCAGAGAGAGTCTTGAGTAGCAGAGTGAATTATGCATCACTTCTCCATCATGCCCTCACGCAGAAGAAAGCAACGTTATGATTCCATCCTCCTGGTGGAAATTTTGACGTCTCCCTGCCCTTCCACCTTCTTATGTGGAATGACAGAGCTTGAAGTGTGGGGAGCACACCTCCTCTTCCTATCATGAGCACACATGAAAAGCTAAGGCAGGGAGAGCAGCAGCAAAGAGCCTGTGGGTGCAGAAAGAGGGGGAACACCAGTGACGGTACATGTCACTGTAACTCTACGCTCTCTGAGGTTTTCAGACACTGACATCTGTTTAAAATAGTCAGATACAAAAACAAGAAGACACATCCTTCATCTAACCCTGGATCTGCTCCTTCTTTTTCCACTGCTGTTTGCTGATTCTCTCCCAGGGGAGACAGCATGGAAAATCCTTCAGCTCTAATGCAGGAAAGAGGCATCTCCAGGTGCCATTCTCCACTGTGGAAAAAAAACAGCTCGACCACAGGAGCTTTCGACTAAGCAGGTTAGAGCGTGGCAGCAATCCTGCAGGCAGGAAGGCTTTTACAGCAAACATCAAACAGGAGTCAGTAAGTTTGCTCCAATCTGTTTTTGTGTCTGACTCTTTAATGTCTGAATGAAAAATAAATGTATTTATTTGTTTTGATGGTTAACTGTCTTAATTTGGATATTTTACATGATAAAATAAAGCTCAGATGATACGGATGGATAACAGGAATCGTTGGTGAGTCTGTCCTCGCCTGTGTTGAGATGTAAAAACAGTTTGGGCATCAACACAGCTGTAAGTTCCAAATCAAATACCATAGACTGTATAATTCTTACAAATGCTTATTCTCCTTTTCACACATCTGTTTTCAGAGGAGAAATGAGGCCCAAATATGATGAGTAAACAGCAAAAAGGTGGAGCTACACCTCCTGGCTAACAGCTACCCCCATGTTTATCAAGTCAGCTGTGCCTCTGATTATAAATCATAGTGTATTAACTTTGTCCAAGGCTGTTAATTTGTTTGTTCTGCTGTAAAAGCAGGCTTTCAAACATCAGGTTCAATGCAGCTGCGTTTGAAGCCAGCCTCTAGTGGAAATGCAAAGAACTGCAGGTTATTTATTTATTTATTTATTTATTTATTTATTTATTTGCATTTCTGCTCTGGCTTCATTTTTTGACACTGCTGCTGCTCAGTTATGAAGGTCCAATGTGGCCACCGTGGCAGAAAGCTGACTCTCGCTAACTTTGAGCTCATCTGTAAACTGGCCTCAGAGGTAAGCCCTGTTTACATGACAACGGTTTCAGGATGAAAAGTACTGTTGCGTTTCGGCTTCTTGTTTACATAGAAACAACGTTTTAGCCGACATAAAACACAAGTTTTTGAATACAGCCTCCAGAGCAAAATTTTCCTGAAGCGCCGCGGCCACCATTGCTGTGTAAACAGCGTGCCAGAATTTTTCAGTGGAACCACAACGTGAAAATTTGCTTTGTGCATTCCACTTTTTTATTGGAACGTTAACTTGCCATGTGTGAACTGGACAGCATCAACGGCTCAATGGAGGATTACTGTGTTGTACTGGTGCTGCTGAATCTGCTGACTGCCTTTCAACAAAATGTGCATCTGATAAGATGCATTTAACATATACACTAGATGATCAGCCCACCTCCTCTTCAGCAGAGGGCTACCAAAAAGCTCGACAGTTATATCACCAACTGCAGGCCTGGCATCCATACTACAGTCATTTTTTTCACTTTTTTTTTTTTTTTTTTTTTGCATTTTTGAGTGAAAGTTTTGAAACCATGCCGCTTAAATAGGGTTAAAGCAAGCAGCGACCTCCAGTCTGATAATATGAGACAGTGCTGAAGAGCTAAAGTCTGCTGTTCCTCGAGTGTCTGCTTGAGGCTGGCTCCGGAAGTACCGGAAGTCACGTACACACCAAGACAAAAAAAAAAAGCTGTTTTCACAGCTGAAATAAACATGTTTACAGCCTGGTACAAAGAATGTCTCCCGTCTGAATCGTTAATTTCACTAACAGCACGCACTGTATGGGGGGGGGGGTTTGCTCTAACTCGACAGTTTAGAAAATATTAAGACCACCAGTTTGTCCAATCAGAGGCACAGCTCAGATCACGTGACTGCTGGGTGGAGGAAGTGAAACTTTTTGGAGGTTAACACTTGAAAGTAACTTCAGGGTTTGCTCACAGGAAGCTTAAACAACACTAAATATGAGAGTTACTGATGACCCAGACACATTTCTGTCTCTTTTAACATACCTAAGAATTCATTCTACTTTCACAGCACACTGACTAAACCAAATCTGAAAGGGGATGTGAAAACTGTCCGTTTGAAGTGGATTGCAGCGACACCTCAGAATGACTGTTTTTTGATTGATTCAGTCTCATTTGGACAAAGTCCCACCAGGAAATAAGCCTCTGTAACAGGATTTATCACACATTCCCATACACATACACATTAATGCAGATGTCAAGTCATAGCTCAAACATATGGAAGTCAAGTTGTTTGTGAAGGTGAGCAGATTTCATCATATAAGGCTCATACTTTAGAACATGTTGGGTTGTTTTGTTTCAGCCAGTGTCAGTTGTGATGTCTCTGCTCATAAACTGTGCAGATAATCATCAGACTGAGTCATGTGTACCAAAGAGAGATCTGCAGACATAATCAGGGCAGATTTAATCAAAATAAGATTTTAAGATCTAAATCAAAGCTCAGTTGATTCTGATCAAAACAAACATCACAACTGTCTGTTCTCCCTTTCCAAACGGCCTTGAGAGGACTCATTAACTTCAACCTGCTCCAACACAAAACCCTAATAATCTGTTTGAAGACATTTCTGCAGCACCATGAAATCATCTACAAACACAAACCTACGCTCCTCATCATCACCTCACTACCTTCAAAGCTGAGCTCTTCTGTGGGTGTTTCTCTTCATTATCATTCTGAACACACGGCGCTGCAACACTATGTCAAAAGCAGCCTTTAATGTCGTCCTCCTCTCTGGACTGTTTGAACACTTCATTGATCTGTGAGGAGCTAAATATGACTCTCTGAAGCTGCCTCTGTTCTGAGCCGAACTGCTTTGCTATCCACAGACAGAGAGAGGAAGATTTACAGCCGACGGTGTGCCAGCTCTTTACTCCTCTTTAGTGAACATTCATCAGTCCAAAACTTTACTTGACTCTGATCCAAAGACAAATCTTTAATAGGTTACGATGATTTAGAGCGTCCTCCAGCCAGAGATTTTAAGATATCAGCAAGAAATACGAGTAAGAGTCATTACATTATTAATGTCTCAGTGCCAGTGAGCCAGCGTGCTCATTACTGGGTTTACACTGACGTCATTTTTTTGAAATGATGCCACCCTCCTCATCATTAGGGAAGCAGAAGGTGAGAGCTGTGATGCAGAGAGGGAGACGTTTAAAAAGAAACTGAAGACAGGACGTCCAAACATTTTAGGATAGAAGTGTTGTCTAAAAAAAAAACTCCAAAACTTTGGAGCTGATGGCCTCATGTGCATGAAACCAAGGAGCAACCTCAGCCTTAAGAAACACAAAGCAATGTGTAACGGCTAGAAACTGCAGTTCATCAAGAACCACACCAAGAATCAAACACATCAAGAAAAAGAGATATTTCTCAGAGCATCAATGAACATGTTTACACCCTGGTTCAAAAAGCACTTTGGGTCTGAATAGCTCTTATATCTCTTTTTTTTTTTTCTTAACTTCAAATTTGTAAAACTTATGAGTTTTGTCCATATAAGGGCATGGCTAGCTGACTGACAGGCTGGCATCCTGTAGCTGTCTTCAAAGAGGCTGAAGTCCTGCCTCTTTACCTCATCCCACTTCAAATGAAGCTAGATTGAGTTCAGCATTTTGACGATGGGATCAAAAACTCTGTCTTAGAAACAGACAGATGATGTCACAGAGACTACATCCATACACAATACAGTCTGTGCATAAAACTGGAATCAGTGCAGAATCAGCACCCCGAAGGTGAGGACAGCTCCTCGTTTCTGTCCAACACATGCTGCAGCCGAGGGGAAAATCCTGATTTAAACATGACAAAACAAAAGCTTCAGCCAGCTCACACAGTCTGCTTCCAGACTTTCATCTTTACACACTTTATCCTCTAAACAAAGATACTCCCCTGCCGTATGTGGTTTCTGTCTCTTCACTTTTCTTTTAGCTCCGTTAGAGTCACCCCCACCACCAGAGGTCCCTGTCACTAAAGTGAACTTCCATATTCTACCCTAAAGTAGTATACTGTTTATTACCCTGACGTTTGTTTCCTTTAGGTTTGCTTCCTGTCTGTCTGTGTTTGAGGCATGAAGACCCTGAAAAGTCACATGCATCTTTAAGAGAATCAAAATGACGATCAGACCTTAAAAGCTGCTGTTTCATTGATTGTTTTTTTTGTTTGTGGTGCTTTTGTTTGTTTGTTTTTGTTGTCTTACTTCCTCTTTGATTTCCCTCTCGTGTTTCTGAGACTCGCAGCCTGAATTCAAATGTTCTGTTTATGTAGAAAAACTCCCCAAAGACATTCAGCGCTCCATTTTCTTTCCTCTGCTCTTCTCTCTGTCACCATTCCTCTCCTCCTCAAGGACATAAATTCCCACCTGTGCTGCTTTTAACCTCCTGCAAACTCTCATTATTCCTCCTCTAACTCCTTCACTCCGTGCTTCTCTATTGTACATGATCCTTCTGAACGACTCAGGAATATTTCTCCTTTTTTCACAGCAGCTCTGAACCTTGTTCCCCTCACTGTTGGTCGATTACCACGTCCACGACCTATGAATTTATGCTTACTCAGTCCTCGCTCTCGCTGTAAGTCAAAAGGGATAAAAGCGTCAGCAAAAATGTAAACTGTATAAACGGTGCTCAGCATAAGAAAGAGGATTTAAGGTGGCTGAGACGCCACCTGCATACAGAAACCTCCACACACACACACGCAGAGGGAGAATGATGCGTGGCTAATTTCTCCTCTGGCCTGTATCATTTTTACGGGTGTGTTTCCTCTCCATCGTTTTTCTGGCTCTTCTGAAGCCCCACCCTGGAGTGCTGCAGTTCCTCTGAAGTCTTCCTCCTGAGGTTAGAGCAGCAGTACTCAGAACGCCTGCACAGTTTCAGATCTGAAATTCTGCAGTCTCTGCTTTCTTCTAGTCCTGAAAACATCCTCAAGGCAGGCATCCTTACAGGGAATTTGAGCACTCTTATTAGTATTCATGCCTAGATAGGTTCTCTGTCAGTATAGCTCCGTGTCTTTGCAACCTAGACTTTAAGTATCAGTATGAATGTTGCGTGAAGTTCCCTTTCAGAGCCATGTTCAGCTGAACTCAACCTAGCTTTGTTTGAGTAAGGATGAGGTAAAGAGGTGGGCTTTTGTCCTCTTTGCAGACAGCTACAGGGTGTCAGATGATAATATGGGCAAAACTTGGGAAGTTATTATCTTAAAATGAGAGTTCATCCCCAGCACAGTTTAAGCTGATAGAGAAACCAGACATTCAGACCCAAACCATTTTTTTCAGTCAGTCTGTAAACCTGTTTATTTTTGCTGTAAAAATCAGTTTAGCATGTGCGTGGTTTCCAGTGTTTCTGCAGCCGACTCAAGGCGGAATCTTGCAGATCTGCAATATTTAAAACTTCAGCATTTTAGATCAGGGGTCGCCGAATAGTTCTATGGAGTTAAATTAGTGCCAAAACCTCACAAACACAAAAACTGTGTTTTATTTGCAGCCAGTGATTCACAAAGAAACTTGCAGATTTTTTTTGAACTCGGGAAGAAAAAATTTAATCTTGAACAATATTTTTTTTTGTACTGTAAAGATTTTATTTTTGCACCTCAAGGATATTTTCATTTAAGTGTAAATACATTTTTCTGTATTTGTAAATCAAGATGTATTTGTTGGAGAGACATTTTTTTTCATTAATCAAACTAAATACATTAGTTTTGAATTATGTTTTGCTTTTGCAAATCACACTAAGTTTGTTTGTGAATCACTGGCCTCAAATAAAACACAGTTTTTGTGTTTGTGAGGTTTTGGCACTAATTTAACTCCATATAGTTCCCTTGATTCCCACCCTAATGATGATCCTGGGCTGTAAAACCTCAAACCTGTTGACTTCTGGCCCCGCCCCGCTCATTATGTCAGAGTGTTGTTGGGGTCAAGGAAAATGTGATCTGGTTTTCATGTGATCTGTTTTAATTTGAAAGTCACTGGACCTTTTTAGCTGGTTTCTCATTATGACTTCCTGTCCCGCTCGATCTGCTTTTTGTAAAGTCAGGTGACACGCTCTGGCGTCCTGCAAAAATGGGATGCTCGCATATCTGATGGCCTGAATACACCAGATGCATTTCCAGTCCGGAGACCAAGCCCCCAAAATCCATCTTTTTACCCGCTTTGTCACAGTGAGCGATTCAAGCCACATAAGAGACGCCTCACGATCTCCCATCAGAAAAATCTAGCATGTGTAGTTTTTCTTACACCATCAAGGTTGACCAATGAGAACACAGAGCTATGCTTGTGTCAGTCACAAGTGCGAACAAATGTGACGAGATGAAGAGACAGAGGAGAAGTTTGTCGAGCTCTGGTGACAACATCCCAGCCTCTGTGATGTGTCAGTCTAAAAGAAGAGAAACGTTGGCGAGAACAACTGGCTAACCCAGCGAGCAAACGCTGATAGCATTTCCAGGTATCATCTCGCCAAACCTCTCTGCCCTCTGAAGTCATCATGTCAGTCATGTTTAGAGGTCGTGTTACACGGTGAAGTCTGCCATGTCTGATGATCAGGTCACGGCACAAATTTAAGGCTCTGGGATGGCTTAATCTGACACAGTGAAGAAAACTGTGAACAGTCTGACCTCGACATTGAAAGACTGTTTGTTTGTTTTTTTCAGGAGGGGTTGTATGAGGTAAGCTTGGCCCCTTTGTTGAAAAGCTGGAGAGAAGCCAGAAGAAGCCCAGAAGCTCGGTTATCAAAGGCTGCAGCCGGGTCAGTTCCATCAGACTCTTTAGGAAACTTTAAGAACCAAACACTGATGTTGGATAAAGATCTGTCTCTTTAAGAGGCTCTCATCACTCTGAAAGACACCAGCAGAGTGTGTTTTCATATCCAAAAACACACGATCATCCGCTCTAATCCAACACAACTTTATCTTCTAACTCTCATCTCCATCCCTCCTTCCTCTCTCCTCTTTCTTTCTTCTTCCCTCTCCGTCTGAGTCTCTCTGTGTTGTGAATGTGCTGGTTGCTGAGAGTTACGTAAGCTCTACAGCAGCAGCAGCAGCAGCAGCAGCAGAGAGAGAGGGAGGACACCCATGAATGTACCACACCTACTAGAGACTGCAGTGCTCAGCAGAAAATACACCAGCACAGGAAGAAAAAAAGAAACACGTGAGAGGGTGAGCAAAGGAGAGAGATGAAGACACGCACAGAGAGAGGACAGAACAGAGAGGACAACATGAACATGACCGTTTTATCACGAGGCGAGGGCATGAAGCTCAAAGAGAGAGAAAGAGAGAGGACAAAGTGAGGAGAAATGGTCAAAGAAAGAGAAAGAGTGAAAAAGAGAAACAAAGGAGCCATTGGAGAAATGGAAATGCTTCCTCTCAGGTCTCAAACTTAATAGTTACAGATTTAGTTTGATTCTTGGTGATTAAAAGAGTGTACGGCTAAAGAACTGCAACAAAAGATGTTTGAGTTGCATGGAATGGAGATTTAGATGCTGTATGGTTGAGCTTCTTTAAAACAGCTTGAAGAGTTCTAATTTTGCAAATTAACATGTTTCCTTTGAAAAAGAAGACAAGGGAGCAGGTTGTTAAGGGCAAAATGGGAAAAAAATAAAAAACATTCAAACTAAATTCTGCCCTTGTTTCTGCAGCCTGGCATCGCACGACCAATCACAAATACGCACGCCAGTTTCAACTATCTCTGCTCATTTTTAGTGTTTTAAACTTTTTTTTTTCATCAGGTACTGACCAAAATGCCTTCCAAGCAAAGTCTTTCATGTTTTACGATGACCATAGGTTTGGATACTGTCTGGTACTTGATTCTTATTGGTCTAAATTCCACAACAGCTGTAATAAAATCTTGACAGCTACAGCAACAACAACACATTACATTAAATCAACCCACAGAAAGGAGTCTGTCTCATTCTTCCTCTGCCTGTTGACTCTGTGTAAGAACTGTTCGTGTTTGTCTCAGGATGGGACTCAGAGTACAGGAATAATGACAGCAAAAGGGCACAGATGTGAGAGACACCTGAGGAGCTACTGGACTCCAATCAGAGCAACATCTGGTCCTGCAATCCAGGCAACAATCCCACTCAGTGAGAATATCTCTGAGTAGCTGATCCTGTCAACCATACAAGGTAATGAGAGCAGCAACAATGCTGAAAGTTGTAACGTTTGTTTCACTTTTAAAGGTGTGTCAATGTGAAAGTTTGGAGAAGAAGGAGAGCAGAATATAGATGGAAATATCAACAGAAGTACTCCTGCAGAGGTCCTGTTCACCAGTGGAAACATTTAGATTAAGGTGGAATTAAACAGATTAGCAGGTTACACCTTACCCTCAACTGGAATGTTCAAAATCATTTTAAAAAGTTTGTGTCATCTTGTGGATTTCCGTTGTGGCTGGATAATGATATTAGAAAGAATGGGCGGTTATGCAAATTAGATTCCTGATAGGGTGAGCACGACTCAGACACTTAGCTCTATTTGTTTGTTTTGTTTACCATACACTCTTTAGTTGTTATATTGTGCAGGACACTTACATGACCCCTTAGTTTTCTACAATTAAATTAATTTTGCTTGAGATGTTGACAAAGTGCTCCACTCAAACATTTGAATTCCCCCCTTATCACTCTTAATTTACTGAGCATGTGCAGAGAGACAGATGACGATGACGCATTGATGAGTGAAGAGAGTATGAAAAAAAAGAGTGGTGAACTACTGGCTTCAGAGAAAAGTCATGCAAAGAGAAGGACAGAGAGAGAGAGAGAGAGAGAGAGAGAGAGAGAGAGAGAGAGCGAGAGAGCAAGGGAGATAAATAATTAAATGACCCTGTTTGACTGCAAAGAGGAGGGATGGACAGATGAAGAGAGGGAGGAGTAGCAGAGGGCTCATCATCACACATACGGTGTGCATACACACACACACACACACACACACACACACACACACACACACATAGAGAGAGAATACTTTTTACACACGTTCTAATTGTAGTCATTAAAAATATAAAACACACACCCTGTAATAATAACTCAACCATCGTTCACCCCTTGATAACACACACAAATACGCTGTCATCAACTTTACACACACCCACTTTAAACACTTTCTATTGCCTGATGTTTTGGAACACAACAGATATCTCTCACACACAAAAAAACACACACTTGATGATAGCTTTCAGGAACACATGCACAAAAACACACACACCCATCACTCAGCTTCTAAAAGAGAAAAACATTAAACAATAAAGCTTGAACACACACGGGTCATTCCATACTAAGATACACACATAACTCTGCAGCACAAACACAAAAACTATTAACACACTCATGAACACACATCCTTAACAGCTGTTTTTTAAAAAAAAACATCAGAGAGGATGGATCAGACGCAATAACACACTTAAAAAAAGGTCTATGGACACACAGATACACATTCTGCAGCCAAAACAAACAACAACCAATACACACAGACATGATGATATACAGCTCTGTCTGACCAAAACACACTGACACACACCTCCACAGAAAACCAACACACACCAAATGAAAAACAGTAAATAAAAGAAGTGCATGCAACAAAATCAATCCTGAACATAAGATCAAACACAGGTTTCAGCAAAAACACACATGAAACCACAAAACACACACACACACACACACACACACACACACACACACACACACACACACACACACACACACACACACACACACACACACACACACACACACAAGGGCTGAGGCAGTCAAAACACTCAATACACTACAAATACACACAAATGTTAACATACACACCTGAGACACTTTGAACCTGAAGATTAAACATCATCATCCTCACTCGCCTTCATCAGGATTACTAATTGGTTGAGCTATTTATTCATATTTTATCACTGAAAGCAAAAATGGAAGACAGATGTTGTGTTGAAGCCGCAGTGCTGCTACTGGCCACTAGGTGGGACTGTAGTTTTGGTTAATGGCTTCTCCCGTGATGCTGTAATGCTCTACTACCAGGATGTAATGAAGCACAGATCAAAGATGTCATCTTATGTAGTTGAATTGTATGACGGCTGTGTCCAATTGAACTGACATAAAACCACTTTACCA